>CAHIKZ030001866.1:345000-375000 GCA_903632075.3 Acanthosepion pharaonis
ATGGTGAGGTTTGGAGTACTGCATGACAATGGTTGCGAGGACGCCATAATATTTGTTATGTATATCAAAATCACTTGTTGGTCAAGCTGAAAAATTTCAACACACACTCGCATACATAGACACGCACACATACATACACAAAACCCACTCACTCATATATGCATATATGCTAATTAAATAATTATATAAATTTGTGCGTAATTGAATGACAAAATGGCAAAAGATCCCATTCTGTCGTATCCATTAACTTTACTCAAACACTTAATAATGGCGTAGCTTAGATGTAGAATAGGGCCGAATGTTTGGAGCTCTCAGTGAGGATCGAACTCGCTTTTTAATTTTAATTGAACTAGCGAAACAAGCTTGCTAATCATTACACCACGTCAAAGTCCCCCCCCACACACACACATAGAGTTACATATGTATGCAAAAAGATATATATTGATATAAATCGGTGGGGGGTGCGGCTAACGAGTCCTATCCGGCTCTTTCATATTTAATAAGCGGCTCGTGGGAATATGTTAGCCGAGCTCCTTTTTTCATCAAAGTTCATATAAAAAGTAAATAAGGAAAATTTCAAGCTTTATAATTATTTACTGGGTATGATTTGAGACGCCATTGGATTAAAACGTAAGTTTAATGCTAATGTGTATGCCATAAAAACGTATGTGTAAATTTCGTTCATGTCTTGCGGCTCTCAAACATCTGAACTTTATTGTATGTGGCTCTTAAATTAAGCAAGTTTGGTCACCTTAGTATATATATATATATATATATATATATATATATATATATATATATATATATATATATATATATATCAATAAAAATCTCTATATGCGTAAATCTAACTACATACACACGCACACACACACACACGCGCGCATATATATATATATATATATATATATATATATATATATATATATATAGAGAGAGAGAGAGAGAGAGAGAGAAAGAGTTTGTCCATCAAATATCCAGCCATTTATTTTTAATTAATTCATATTAATTTTAATTACCGTATTTTCCGGCTTACAAGACGCACTTTTTTCCTTTAAAATACCCTGAAAAATACCTGTGTGTCTTCCAAGACGAATGTAAGGCAACGCCCAGGCTCAACTAAGCTTGGACGATCAACCATTCGGCTTGACTGATAGGGACGTGGATTTGAATTTTGAGTCATTACACTATAATGTTAGCTATCTATCTAATTCAGCCTTTGATATGTAACCTCAGGACTTAGCAAGTATTTTCAAGACTATAAACCTTCCTGGAGCCGAGCCACAAGCTCTGTTTACAAGCAGCGGCTGGGATCTTTCGGCTCTTGACTAGTATGTCATTGACATACAAAGAAAATCGGACGAGTAATTAATGTAAACAATACGTGGTGTGAGTATGGTGAATATGTTGTATGAGAATGACTTTTTTTCTTAAAAATTTCTTTCCAATATTAGCGTGCATTTTCCAAGCCGCAGCGTCTTGTAAGCCGGAAAATACGGTAATATTTTTTATCATATATTTAATATTAGTCTTCTCCTTCAATTCGTTCATGATGTTTTGACAACAATTTTAGATTTGGAAGAAGTTTCATTGATCCAAATATATTCCGGAATAGAGGATGATATTTTTTATTAATACCTGTATAAGACATGCCATGAGTACGTGGCCGACTGGTTACAACGTTTGCATTCTGACCATAAGACAAGGTTCGAATCTCACCGTGGTCGATTTGGAGACTTCCTGACGTTATCGGACTAGAGGGGTCGAGTCTAGCGTGCGAGACCTTTGGGAAGTGCCAGAAAACCATACCATGGTTTGACCCAAGCCTTGTGATTGAAATTGTATAGACGGGGCCATGGGGGAGGTCGATATATGTGCTAGCACGAAGTCACAAGACATCGTGGCCGAGGGCTTGAGCGTGCTGACCTTGTTCAAAATGTTGATCACGCTAGATAACACGCTCTTTCCCAGAAACTGTAACTAAGATCTGCTCAGAATAGTCGCAGTATAAACAACAGGTGGGTTCTGTGAATGTTGAATAAACACAAATACACCATAGGGATTGGCTGGCCGCCCTAGTAGAGAGGTATCCTCGTGTACGAGTGGCCAGTTTATACATACATACATACATACATACATACATACATATGACGTGCAGAATAGATGGGCGTAGTCACATTCTGAATGCGACGGTGGCACAGTACACAAGTTCATTCAATGTCGTTTCAATACCTAGACTCAACCGATATAAAAGATTCTGTTTATTCATGCGTTTTAATGATCTCCCTAACTGGTTACCAAATAAATGGCATCAATTGGTCAGTTGCGCAAACGGTCAGTTATTCTTAGTCGAGCTGAGATTTTAGCACAATATCGCACACACACACACACAGACACACACATATATATATATATATATATATATATATATATATATATATATATATATATATATATATATATATCCACAGACAGACTGTTTTGTTGTATCACAGCTCTTCAGTGTGTCTAGATGTCCGATTGCTTCAAGCCGGGATCGAAACCCGACCGATTTGGCGTCATTGGCGAAAAATATCTGACAAAGTTGAAAAAGTTTTCGTGCGACGCGTTTCGTCCTTTAGGACTTCATCGGACTAAATTTATTATGTGTTGTTGGTGCGACTACGCATGCGCACGAACGAGGCATGCTGGGAATTTAAAACAAATTTTTTATTTTTTATGTAGCCGATTTCATTTAGATTTTATTTTTTTCTTTTTGTTTCCATCACTTTCATTATTAGATATGCCACACTGTGATAATAAAAATGCTGTCAGGAATGGTAAACGTTGTAAAAGCCAGGACTCAAAATTTAGTCCGAGGAATTCCTAAAGGACGAAATGCGTCACGCGAAAACTTTTCTTGTCTTACAGTTTTCCCCCAATATTTTTCTTGATATATTAAAATATATATCGCTATCTCATATATATATATATATATATATGTGTGTGTGTGTGTGTGTGTGTTTCTGTATGTATGTAATTGTATATATTTTAGTGTATATTGTTCTATCTATATATAATTAACGGTTGTAAGATGTAATCGTGAAGAACCTGAGAAAGTGAGTTTACAAATAGTGTCAGTTGCACGCAGTAACCTGGTTAAGGCTTTCAAGTATCGGGTTTAAGCCTTAATCCAGTGGAAAAAGAGGGTGGGGCGCCACGGATTGCACTCATCGACAGGGAGATAATGTCGCAAAGGTTGGTCGATTTGCACGATGAAGTATCTTAGTCTCCCCGACCCGAGGAGTCCAATACCAAGCAATAATTCCCGGATTGGATTGAACTGGAAACTGCTCAGATTGCCATATCAACGTGGTTTAAAATACCTCAAGTCAAGGACTTTAAAAACTAACCATGCTTCCTTACTTGATATAAGAGGCCAAAGGAAGTTGGATGAAATGGCGAGAAGGAAAAACTAGTGGATGCAGAAGAGAGATTTAATAAAAGAAGATAATAATAAATGAATAAATACTAATAAAGATACTAATAAATGAATAAATACTAATAAATCCGAATATTCCATGAAAAATATAGTGATTTTCTAAACGAAGTCGAGTTGTGACGCAAGGACGAGTGTATGGAACCTCCAATGACGATTAGACTGACTCCTCAGTCCTAATTAATTTAGTGAGACAAATTATCCCAATAAAAATTATCCCTGTGGAATTATATATATATATATATATATTTATATTGCAACTATAGGCTTTTTAGTTTCTGTATTTATTCAAAAGAGCGTGGATATTACCAACTAACAATTTGAACAAGGCGATCACGCCCAAGGCCTAGGTAACGATGACTTGTGACTTTGTGCTAGTACAGCTGTCGACGGCTCCCAAGAGTTACGTATATACTATTTCACTCACAAGGCTTGGGTAAACTCGTGGTATGTTTTTTTTTTCTGGAACTTTCCAAAGGTGCCGCACAGTTCACCTTTGGAAAGTGCCTCCAGTCCGATAACATCAGAAAGTCTCCTTCCTGACAAATCGACTATGGTGAGATTTGAACCCGGGTCTCATGGTCAGAATTCGACGTTATAACAATTCGATATATATATATATATATTACATAGAAAATTAGCCTTTTTGAATAGCTATTTCACCTTATAAGAACTTACTTGCAGGATTTGCCCGCAGCAAGGAGTGAAGAAATAAAATAAAGTAGTAACTTAAAAATGTTAAACTTTTAAAGAATAAAGAAAGAAGAAGAAGAAAGATGAAAAAGTAAAAGAAAAAAGGAAAAAACGAAAAGGAGGAAAGAATATAACAAGACGCAGCAAATCGTCTAAACAGAGCTGCACGTAAGCCCTTGTAGGGTAAAATAGCTATTCAAATGGGGTCATTTTACATTTCTATTCTATGCAATTTAGTTATTTATATATGCTCTGTTATAATAAATACATTGAACTCACTTTGTCGATTAGTTTTAATATTTTATATTCTAAGGACTCACTTGGATTATATACCTACGGATTTTTACCTGTAGATAGATATAATAGATAGATAGATAGATAGATAGATAGATAGATAGATAGATAGATGAAAGAAAATGAACAGACGATAGATAGATAGATATAGATAGATAGATAGATGATAGATAGATAGATGAAGAAAATTAACAGACGAAGATAGATAGATAGATAGATAGATAGATAGATAGATAGATAGATAGATAGAAAATGAACAGACGAAGATAGATAGATAGATAGATAGAAAATGATAGATAGATAGATAGATAGATAGATAGATAGAAATGAAAAAGAAATAGATAGATAGATAGATAGATAGATAGATAGAAAATGAAGATAGATAGATAGATAGATAGATAGATAGATAAATGATAAAAAATGAACAGAGAAGATAGATAGATAGATAGATAGATAGAATAAAAATGAACTTGACGAAAATAGATAGATAGAGAAAAAAATCTATGATAAATAGATAGAAAATGAAAAGACAGAAATAGATAGAAAACATAAGATAGATAGATAGATAGATAGATTTCCCACAAAAATGATGAAATCGAAGATAAATAGATGAAAATGAAGAAAATAGATTTATAGATAATAAAAAAATGACATAAATAGATAGATAATATAGATGAATGAAGATAGATGATAGATAAATAGATAAAATAAATAGAAAATGAAAAGACGAAGATAAAAGATGAAATAGATAGATAAATATTATAGATAAATAGAAAATAAACGAAAATAGATAGATGGATAGATAGATAATAGATAGATAAATAGATTTAAAATATGATAGAAAATGATAGATGAAGATAGATAGATAGATAGATAAAAAGATAGATGAACATATGAAAGACGAATAAAAATAGATAGATAGAGTGAAGAAAGATATGTAAAATGAAGTTAAGATAATAGATAGATAATTTATAGATAGATAGATAGATAGATAGAAAATGAAAATGAACAGACGAAGATAGATAGATAGATAGATAGATAGATAGATAGATAGATGATAGATTATAAAATAAAATAAATAGACGAAGATAATAGATAAATAGATAGATAGATATATAGATAAATATAGATAGAAAATGAAAAATATCTTAGATAATAGATAATAGATAGATATATAAATAGATATGAATAGATAGATAGATAGAAGAAAATATAGATAGATATTATAGAATAGATAGATAGATAGAAAATGAACAGACGAAGATAGATATAGAAAGATAGATAGATAATAGATAGATAGATAAATGAGATAATAGATAGATAGATAGATGAATAGGATGATAGAAAGATAGATAGATAGATAGATAGATGAATAATAGATAGATAGATAGATAGATAGATAGAAAGATAGATAGATAGATAGATAGATAGATGAATAGATGATATGAACAGACGATAGATAGATAGATAATAGATAGATAAAATATATGATAGATAGATAGATAGATAGAAAATGATTGACTGAATATGATAGATAGATAGATAAATAGATGAATGAATAATAGATAGATAGATAATAAATAGATAGATAGAATGATAGATAGATAAGAACAAATAAATAGATATAGATAGATAGATAGATAGATAGATATAATAGATAAAATGAATAGATAGATAGATAGATAGATACATAGATAGATGGATAGATAGATAGATTGATATATAGATAGATAAATGAACAGAAAAATAGATATATAGATAGATAGATAGATAGATAGATGATTATAGATGAATGATAGAAATAGATAGATATTTAGATAGATAGAAAGATTTAATTTAGATAGATAGATAGATAGATAGATAGATAGAGATGATAGATAGATAGATAGATAAATAGATAGATTTTTTTTTATATAAATAGATTGATAAATAGATAAATATATAGATAGATAGATAGATAGATTAGATTTTAATTTTGATTTTTTTCAACAAATTTTATAGATGAGATAGATAGATTAGAGATAGATACAGATAGATAGATAGATAGATAGATAAAAATAAAAACAAGACTAGATATATAGATAAAAAAGATGATAGATAGATAGATAGATAGATAGATAGATAGATATAAAATGAACAAGTAGAAGAAAGATAGATAGATAGATATATAAATGATAGAATAAAAATAGAAAAAGATGAGATAGTGATAGATAGATAGATAGATAGATAGATAATAGTTAAATAGATCAGATAGATTTTCATATTGATTTTATAAATATCTTTGATACTTAATAGATAGATAGAAAGATTTTTAAATTTTTTTGATTTGAAAAATTGATTAGATAGATTTAGATATATAGATATATATAAATTGATTTCTTCATTTTATTTATATAAATGATGAGATATTGTATTAGATAGATTTATATATATATATATAATAGTTGTATCATAAATAGAAATGAATGATGTGTGATCAAAATGCTTGATATTAAAATAGATATATTTAAAGATTATATTATAGATATGATATTTGATAATATAGATAATATATATATATATCTATATATGAATATATTTATATATATATATAAATAAATGCAAATTTATGATTAATCATAAAGAGATATATAAAATTATAAATGGATATATCAAGATAGATAGATGAATATAGATAGATAGAGATAGAAGATAGATTTTCATATAATATAGATTTAGATAAATAAAAAAAAAATAATTTTTAAATAAATATAAAAAATAAAAATATGCATTATAGATAAATTTCAACAAATAGGATGAATTTATTTATATATAAATATATAATATATATACCTAATATATATATATATATATATGATATATAACAGATATATATTCATAAAATATATATAAAAATAGATGATTATATAATTTTAATTAGAAAATTAAATTTTCATATGACAATATAAAAATATAATATATAAAACGAAAATTTTAAGATATATTAAGAGACAATAAATTTTCAAATGTTGACTTAAAAAATATATGAATAAGATAGAATAGTTAGATAAAATATATATATATATATATATATATATATATATATATATATATATATATATATATATATATATATATATTATATAGAGGCAAAATTGAATTTTTATTTTCAATGTTTATGAAATTTATATTTTTCTTAATATTTAATCAATGGAAAAATCATGATAGATTTTAAATGTCAAAAATATGTTTATAAATAATTTAGTTTGAGTCAAAATAAAAAATTTGACAAAATATTTAAAATGATTTTGAATATAAAAAGAAAAAGAATTTATTGATCAATATTCATGATAAAACCGTTTTTATCCATACATGATTTATCATTTTTAGGTTTCCCTTTTTAAATGAAATAAATTCAATGTGAGAAAACTTTCAAAATATCAACATTAAGGTTAAAATGCAAATTTACATTTTTAAATTTTTGGAAAATTATCGGTGATAAAGTTTTAAGATAAAAATATCATTTTATTAAAATAAACTGCGAAAAAATGATTTTATACTGATAAAATATTTTATTTTATTGAAACATTAATTTTCATTTTAAAAAGTTTATTTCATGTTTAAAAAATTTATATAAAATATAAATTATGCAGATATATTTTGGATATATTTTCAAAATATATATGTTTTTATTATTAATAAAATTTATTAAAAAATATGGTTATATATTATATACAAAAATGTATAAATTTTTGTTTTTATCATAAAACATTCCTTTCGTTAAAAAATAAAGATATCAATATATTTATTAGAATAATGAAATTATTTTGTTTTGATTCCTTTATTAAATCAAATATATTTAACAATAGATAAATAATTTTATACCATATAATATATATATATATATTTTATATATATATATATATATATATATATATATATATATATATATATATATATGATTATATTGAATTTTATAGATTTGGGATCCATTAATTTTTTAGATAAAATCCGACTATAATTGTAATTCCTAAAAATTTTTTTTTAGAATAAATATATATCATATATATATATATATATATATATATATAAATATATATTAAATAATATTAATATATATATATATATATATATAAATATATCGCCAATATATATATATGTTGAAATATAGATATATCAAATATAATAAACAACATATAAATTTAAAATAATTTGAAATTTTATAGAATGATATATGTCACAAAAGAATTGATGTTATGTATATATATATATATATATATATATATATATATATATATATATATATATATATATATAGAAAATTTAATCCAAATATTGAAAAACAAAAATTTTCAAATTTAGTCAATATTCGATTTTTAAAAATATCTGACTTGACGTCTAAAAATGTAAAGATTATTGATATTGAAACCAATTAATCCTTAACTGATATTTTTTTTCTTCAATTGCTCATTTAGATACCATTATAATTTTAATATATATAACAAATATATATATATATATATTTTAAACGCGAAAAAGAAGGAATGATTTTATTTGATAAAAAATTTCAAAAGATGAATATAAAATATAAACAATATTATGTACTTTATTTGGAAATTCAAATAATTGAAATTTGTTTTTTCAACTCTTTTTTTGAAAAAAAAAAATGTATTTGTTGAAAAATATTTTTAAAATAAATTTATATATATATATATAATGACATATATATATATGAATTAGAATAAAATATATAGAGAGGTAAATTTACATTTTAAGATTGACAATCTAGATTATTCAATTTTAAAATTTTCGGAAAATATTCCATAAACGTTTTAAAAATTTAATATATCATAGATATATATAATTATAGATATTATTAATAAATATATTGAATGATATTTATTACAAATAAGATGTAGACAAAGGTTATGTTTAATTTTAATTTATGTTGTTACAGTGTGAGGAATTAAAATATATAGAAAAAAAAAAAACTAGTTTTAAATATATTTTAGTTTTTTTTTGAGGATTAAAATTGTAATGTAATGTAAGAAATATATTTATTTAAAAAAAAAAAAAAAGAAACATAGACATAGGTTATTTTACAACTTAAAAAATACAATATTTGAAAATATATTATAATTTTAAATTTTAAATATATATAAATACAACTATTAAAAATATTACAAAAAAATCAAAAAATGTTTGAAAAAATTGAAAAAAAATATGAAACATTGAATAGATTGATCAATAATTCTAGGAAATTAATATATAAATAAATATAAATTTTCGTGTATAATAAATATTATTAAATATATACTTATATATATAAAAAAACCCCGGCGTTGCATAGGGGATGTAACAGTAAGAGATAGATCAAGTATCGACCATCATAAAACTGAAAAATAAAATTGACAAAGATTATTGTTTAAGGTTGACGGACACGCAACTTAATTGTTTAATTTTTTTTTTTTTACGAATTGGTCAAACCCAAATTCAAACAAAAACATTGTTTACAATCGTTATGAGTCTATCGATTGGTGAATAGAATTTTATTATAAACAATTGTCTTGTAAATGGAATTTTTAAAGCATTCTGAATGTAAATATAAAGAAAAATCCTTGCAAAGACAATAAGAAATACTACCTGCCAAAAAAAAAAATGTTTATTTTTTTAAATATAATATAAATGAATATATATATAGGAAACACGATCACAAATACAAAACACACACACACACACACACACACACAACACACACACACACACAATTTTATAAAACAACCTGGGTTTTTTAACCTAAGTAACTCCACGGAATCGCTAAAACAAAGAGCATAGTCTGATGAAAAAGACGCCAAATTTTATGAAAACAAAATTTTATCGTCAAAATGCTTATGTTTTTATGAAGAGGATAGACTAAGTTTTTTTTTTAATTATTTTTAAAAATTTTTCCATTTTTTAGAATATTCTAAATTTTGATTTAAAAACCTTGTTTCTCTTTGTATCAACGGAACTAGTAAAATAACATAGATAATTTTTTTTTTTTTTTTTATTTACACACATTAATTTGGAAAATCTTGCAAAAATAAAAATAATTGTCGGATGTTAATGAAACTTTCAGAAACTATTCACAGATGATCGAAATTATTATAAATATTTTTTTTTATTAAAGTCATGGCAGAAATTTTTTTTTTATATTTATTAACCCCCATAACTAATTTTATGAAAAAACTAGAAATTCGAGACCATCGGTTTTAGTGATTACAATAGTTAAAAGCACAAGGCTTTGAAGAATGCAAATCAAATTTTTTTTTTTTTTTTTTTTTTGGCCAACGTACCTGAAAATCAGCTGTGAATTGTAACATACAAAACTCAATAAAACAAATATATTATTTAATTTCAAATGCTTTTTATTTGTTTTATTTGTTTTTATGAATATGGACAATATTTTCTGAAAGCAAAAAAATTTTTTCAATGAAAAATGAATTTTTAATACAATTATTTGTTATTTCTTTAATTATAATAGATTTTTAAAAACATTTAAATTGTTTTAAAAAAATATTATAAAATTAGTTAAAAGCAACATCAACCTTTCAAAATGTCCTTATGAGATGATCATTTTTTAGCGCTTTGAAAATTGTATCATTTTGACTAATCAGATTATCCGCAGTAATTAAGAAATGTAATTTTTGTGTTTATAATCGGACAGTAATTATAAAGTACGGAAGACCAACCAGAATACAATTAAGTTGCATTATTTGAGTTAAGCATTGTTCTCCGCTGTTAAGGCCTTTACTTTTGCGAAACACGTATGGAGAAGTTAATTTGATTTTTCAATTTCAACTGAGAAGGGTACCTACAAGTATCAGTATCATCTTATGAAATTTAATATGCTAATCTTTAATTTTTATATTAATTTTATATTAATCTGTTATGACATTTTTCCATAAATGAAATATCAAAATTAATAATAAAATGAATGGAAATACAAATAACACAGTAAAATGTAATAAATGTACATAAAATTATAGTATTTTATGTACACTTGATAAAATTTCATAAGAAAGGTACCTATAAATTAATTAGATACCTTTTTCTGAAATATGAAATTTAATCTCACTCTTAACAGTCTTATTTTTTAATTTCTTTATAATATATTTTCCATAAAGCATCGTAAACGTAAAATGAAAGCTAAGTACAAAAAAAAAAAAAAAAAAAAAAAAATTAGAGCGCTGAAAGTTTTCCTTAAAAATAACGAGGTAAATAATTTGTTCACTTAAATAAATAATTTCACTTTCCTTCCATCCGTAGAACAAATTATCCTCACGTAAGTTATCTAAACGTCATCATTCTTTCGTCAATGTCAAGTGACGCGAAAGTTTATGACCTGCTTTGTTTTATTTTCAAATTACATTTTTTCGGCGCAGAAGCTAAGTTAAGCTTGGTTCAAAATATTTTAAATAAACATTATAATTTCTGATTTTCTTAAAATAAGTTTGAAAAAAAATGATAATTGATTTTTAAAAGAATTTCAAAGTGAGATTTTTCATTTTTTTTATAAAATGGAAAAAAAAATGATTGCAAAATGATTATCTGTCAATTTTTTTGACTAAAAAAAAAAAACAAGATTTTTAACGAAAATTTCGGACGTTAGGAACGATTAAAAAAATAAAAAAAAATACCCCAAAAAAATACTTTGATGAACATTTAGACGATAAAATTTTGTTTTCGTCAAGTTTGGCGTCTTTTTTCATCATGCTATTTATTTTTTTTTAGCGATCTCATGGAGGTACCTATGTAAACCCATCTTTGTTTACAATTGAAAGGCCCGCCACCACCGCTAAGTGGTCACTTTGAGAACTAATAAAACTCGTTCTGTTAAGCCCACAAATTTTGATATACAGTTTTGACGATTTTAAGTTTACGCTGGCCGAAAATGGTCGAGAAACCTAATTTTAAAAAATAAAACAAAAATATTAATGTAGAACCCACAGTGTCTGAAATTTTAATGTTTACTATTTTTTATTGTTCAATATATATATATATATATATATATATATATATAAGAGTTTTGAAAGAAAAGATGTATGACAAATTTACATGACAAAAAGATGTATAAAGAAAAAATCAAGCCGAAAAGCCTTAAAAGTGAAACACGTCACAAAACCTTTTACAATTTGTCATAGATAGATAGATAGATAGATAGATAGATAGATAGATAAACAGAGAAAGACAGATTGGGAGTACGTGTATCATATATACGTATATATTTATGATGTGTGTTTTCCCTGGTACCAGTTAATTCTTCTTTCGCTCTGTTCTTTATATGTATTTGTTTATATGCACTTAAATGCATTAGTGTGCATACCAGATATGCATATGCAAGTACGAATATGTATAATTGCGTGTAGGTGCTGTTAGCTTTATTCTGTTTACAGTACAACATATTTCTTAATAATTTTCTTGTATTCATTCTTCAACTTTGAGAGTTGCAACAAAAATAATAATTACCGAATAGATCTTTGTATTGCTCGTTTACTCATAATTGAAGTGGTGACGAACATGGTCAGTTCAGAATGGTGTTATTGTTCAATGGCGTGAGTCAACCGGTTCGTAATACCAGTAACAGAAATAGCCATGAACGCCAGGAACAACAGACCGGAAAAACGATGAGCGGATTTCCGGCCATATATAAACACCATGCAGTCTCTTTAGTTATTTGATTATGCTTTATTTTGTATGTAAAAACATATATTTTATTTTATTTCCCTTTCTTGCTCTTATTATCAGACCACTGTTTCTGGCAATTTCGGTTTTATATTATCTATATTTCTCTCACTTCTAAACTGTACCTGCCACGCATTTCTTTCTTACTTTCTTTCTTTCTTTCTTTTTATATATTCATATCCTTTATATTTAAATATTTATTTGTAAAAGTGCCTTTCCATAGTTTTTCATCTCTCATTACATAGACAGAAACGCAGACACTTCACACATATCGATGTGAAATCATGTGTTTCAAAAGTCGTTTGTTGACATTCCTTTATAAACTCAGGAAATGGAGTCCATTCCGCTTGACTTATTCTCAAATACTATCGACCTGTGACATCTGACCTTCAAATATGGCTACGAATGAAGTAAAATCTATTTAAGTGTGATGAGACTCATTTCTACCAAACGCGCAATGAATTCTGAGAATGTATCTTATCAAATGACATCAGCCTCGTTTTCGTTAGCTGCCATTATATGAAAATTAACTGTGCTCTACAACATTAGGTGGCAACAAGTCATTATATTACCCAAAAAATTATGAGAATTCACAGATATTAAAGAAAAAGAATCTGTGGAGAGTTATCTCCAAAGATTCTTTATCTTTAGTATCTATGACTGCCTAAATTCTAAACGTACATGGCATTTAAAAATCTATTTTACCATTAAATCCACAAGTTTTTAATAAGAAGATTCTGATCAACCTATCGTTCCTTAAAAAAATCTTTAAAATTTGCCGCATAAAGTCCGTATCGATTATTACTGCAATTGAATACAATATATCTATACCAATACGTGGTTTTCCTTTCTTTGTTTACGTACAAATATTAGTAATATTAAAAATGAAAGTCAGATTTACTATTATTGAAAAGCTTAGCTTACTGTTACACAAAACCAAATTTGGTCAAGATGGGAGAAATGAGATTGTAGTGTACCAATACTTCAAGTTGGAGTATATCTGACTTGAAATAAAGTATTCTGAATTCTGGATTTTACATGTTATTTTTATATGTTTTAGTTTGTGTTTTTGTGTTCCCATATATGTTTTGAGAGAGTTGCGCTATTTCATATTTTATGAGTTTTTTTTTTATTGGTAGCTTTTCTCTTTCTGTGGACCCTTTATAACTTATAGTTCCCTTTGAATTTTCCAAAGCTTAATATATCACGTTAGTTTGTAGACAATTACAGTTTAATGGACATTTTTACTTTGTTCAGCAGTTACGGATATTAATTTTGGATGTTTCTGAGCTACTGAAATTTTTTCTGTTTGTGTTTTTAAAATGTTTTTTTACGCCATGATTTCGAGGCAGCTATGGCGATGTTTTAATAGGTAAGGTTTAAAATGAATTCTTCAATATCAAAAATCTTTCAAGAAGCTTTTATTTTAAACTAACAGATTAAGTTTAATATTTCTAATAAGCACAATATTTTGCTGTATTTCAAAAACTAATTTAAAACTAATTTAAATTGACTGAAAGGTTTAGCACCCTTTTTTAGTCGTCTTTCATCGCAGTGTAATTCTCTTTATTAAAAATCTTGCAAAAATAAAATATATATTTCTGAAACATTATTTGAGGAATATTAGCTGATTTAAAGTATAATTAATCTAATTTGAAACAAATATTATTTACTTTAAGTTTAAAGTATCACAGAAACACATTTTTTTTAACCCGACAGTGAGTGTGATTTTAACTCGGCATTACCTGATTTGACAACCTAAATATGCCTACACCGGGTCTTGCATTGTTTATATGTGTGTGTTTGTGTGAACTATAATGTATGCACCTGTATGTATGTATGTCTGCATAAATCAATATGAGTGTTTTTAAAAAACGGACACAGAGGAGATATATATATATATATATATATATATATATATATATATATATATATATATATATATATATATAATGATGAAAAGAAACAAACAAACATATTCTAACATAATGACATTCCTTGTCAATGCACTTAACCGAATGTACATCTATTAATCACCCAGGTCGAACACTTGAACATTGTACAGTGAAAATTTCAGATCTAAATTCGGATAACATCACTGTCAGGCTATATAATTAATGGTACACTAACGTAGTGTACATATATATATATATATATATATATATATATATATATATATATCGTGTGGACATTCCCATCGTTAATCGACGCGGACTGTTGACCCGCGCCGACCCTATGAGTGTCAGCCACCTCAGTTTCTAGAAACCGACAGCCAGACAACTTGCACATATGATTTGATTATAGTGGTTAAGGTTTTGTGCAGAACCAACCACAACTTTTTTAAGAGCCGAATGCAGACACTTGCTGCACCGTGACCCTCCGCAGGTTTTGAATTCAGAGTTGTCCTTCTATTTATCCATGGGGAGAAGAAGAAGATTCATATCTTTCCCAATGTATTAGCCCAAAAGTGGACGTAATGGATTCGACTGGAATTCAAATTCCGCTCTCCGATTCCTCTATCCGCTATCCATTAACCTCCTCACACACACGCGCGCGCGCGCACACACACACACATATAAATATATATATAACAAAAACATGTAAGCTTCGCTACACAATTGCAGTCGTGTTTCAACACGACAGCAATGCGTCTCCACAGGCGATTGTAAATTACAGGCGATTCTAATTACTGTTGTGATATACTAAAATAAATAATATTGCTCTACTATGTATTGAGCCCACACACACACACACACACAGATATATATATATATATATATATATATATATATATATATATATATATATATATATATAAAGAACTTGGTAATCCGTATGTATAGTAATCCAAAGGCGGATGAAATCCTGAGAGCTCAATTTAAATTCAGAGCTAATATTTTTAATCGTACCTTAAAGTGGTCTGTTTTTCTTTATATATATATATATATATATATATATATATATATATATATATATATATATATATATATTAGTATTCCAGTTAAGTATTTAATGCGGGTTGTTTATTCTGTAATAATAAATTTGAGTTTTCATTTCAATGTGTGCTATATCTGTCCATTTGTTAATAATTGTGTTTTGGCTGTTTGTGATGTCTGTAAAAATTACATTGTTTCAGTAAATGACAAGTTAATCTACGAGATAGTGTGGCAAATGTAAGAATATAATTTTTTTTATTATTGATATCAGTGATGCATTTCCACTGTTTTCAAAATATTCAAGCTCTGTCCACTTAGAAACCACCCTTTTCCTTACTGCGAACATGCTTGTAAAATATACAATGCATGCATTCTATAAATATACTCCAGTTATTTATTTGTATCTATCTGTTATATTCGTATCTATATTAGAATAATTATATATGAATGAACTTTTGCGTGCATGATTTTGAAGCAGAAAGTATCAACACAACCAAACTCGATATTATATTTCCGTCCGTGTACTTATAAAATGGACAATGCTTTAGGGATATAAATATCTATGTAACCAACTAGATTCCACAATATATTCAGAAAAAAAAACATGAATTTCGAAAAATAATTAACAGTACTCGTTCTTGAATGAGAATTTTTTTTTTTAAATCTCAGGAATTAAGGGTCTTTTTCAAATTATTTACAAGACTTTCGTCATGCGTGTCTTAAATATCTACATCGGCCAGGAAGCTATAAGAAAACAGTATGTACACCTAACTACTTTATTTTCTGATAGCTTTTTTTTTTTTTTTCGTGCTACACAAAACTTTTAATGATTGAAATTAACAAAACGCGAACGAGTAACCTAACCTGAATAGGAAACAACGCCCTCTACTCGATTTCTCGTAATTCGCTTCGGGCACAATACATTGCCTGACTATTATCGTTCGTTTACTTGTTTGTCTATGCATAGGCCTGTGTGTGTTTTTCTGATACATTTTACCGTTGTTTCCGGATCAAGGATATATATATATATATATATATATATATATATATATATATATATATATATATATATATATATATACTCATTTGGCTTAAAAAAAACGTATGTGTCGATTTCACCCGCCTCCAAAGTTTAAAAACAAATAAAAAAGAAAAGAATAAATAAATGAAAAAGAAAATACATTTCTTATATTGTTGAACTTTCCAAAAGGCATTTCTTTTTGAAGCTTCAGTAAAGGTCAGATTTCTTTGAGAAAAAGATCATGATTTCATTTTTTTTCCCTGTATCGAATCGGAAATAAGGATTCGTCTTCTTTCTTGTAATAGTTTACATGTTAAGTTGAAAATGACTGAAGCGTGTCGAAAGTTCGGAACTTTAACAAGAACTAACACGAATTATGGATAGATCAACATCTACATTAAAATACGGAATCTCATCCGACAACAAAAATTTCATTAATGTATAGTTGCATATTTAGGGAGCAACCCCTCTCTTATACAGATCTCCTAGAAAATTTTTGACACGATATTTCTATTAATTTTTTCAATACTTTTCTTTTATGTGAGCAAGTGATTTATTTTTTTTTAGATTATGAAATCGTTTAAATGATTGTTTGTTTAAAGCGATTTCGGCTAATCTGTTAATTTTCAAGGATTTTGGTTGTGCAATTACAAAACGGTTGGAGGTTATTGATACGTATATGTTTATAATTCTTGAACAAGGCTTGTAAATTATGACCGTATTCACAGTTGATATTATTAAGAATTGTTTTCTTCTTTTTTTATGATAAGAATTTTATTATTCATTTTTTACAATAATTTTTGGCAGCAATTCACCTCTAACATATGATTCATTAGAAATTACTGGCAACTTTTTGTTATCGTTTGAAATGATTCTAAATATTATACTGTCCAAATTAGTTCAGCTATTAAAATAAATACTACCTTTCAGCAACTTATATACCATTTAAAATAGCACTTAAACACAAATTAACATAACACAACAAAAAACTTGAAAATGGCTAACAGTTTAACTGAAAGTGCTCGAAACGAAAAAAAAAAGGTTAATTTCCAAAGTCTAAAAAGAGAAATATCTTTTTCGCATACAAGAAAACTCAGCAGAAATATATTTGCAGTAATTTCTACACACGCGTCCTTGCACGCACACGCACACGCACACGCACACACACACACACACATATATATATACTAAAGAACGCAACAATGTTAATGTGACCAACAGACACATTTCCAAAAGCCCTAATACCTTACAGAAGAAAAAATCATAAAAGGGAAAGGAAAAAGACCAAAAGGCAAATGCCTATATTTATCGTAAATTAAAGTGCTCAACGCCTAGACTATCTACTCAATGAAGGACATCTTGACTCGCTATACACACACACACACACACACACACACACACACACACATATATATATATATATATATATATAAGTGATGCGGTGAAAAATTTTCGCAAAATCTGTTCAAATATCCGAACACCAGATAATTTTGGCAAAGCAATTCTTGATCTGACCAAGAGTTTTCACCATTATCCACACACACATACACATGCACACACGCATATATACGCACGCGCGCGCACACACACTCTCTCACACACACACACACACACACACATATATATATATATAAAATGATAAAATGAAATACCTTTTATACCAACACGTTTCGATCATTCAGAAACTTTATCAAAGTATTATTATTATTATTATTATTATTATTATTATTATATTATATAATATTGATAATATTCCTCAAGAAACGAAACGCATTTGCATAAAAAAACTTTCTTATCGTTTCTATTATTAATATTGTCTTAGCAAATACATTTATTCACATCTGAATTTCTCATATATATGTATATATATGTATATATATATATATATATATATATATATATATATATATATATATATATATATATATATATATATATATAATATATATTTAGCCAGCAAATTCTCTTTTTTGTGCATATTTAATTGACGGTCCCTTTATTTTTCTTTGAAGAAGATATTTAGTCACTTTTCATAATTTCTTGCAAGTACTTTTATTAATGGTCAAAGATTATATATATATATATATATATTTTTCGCCATTGTTTCTGCAAATCGTTTATTTCAATTAGGGGGGTGGCGCAATAATGTAAGCATTTAGAAGCCCTGCTAAAAAGTTCTCGGTCCAAATCTTTTCCGAAATCAGTTTTTCTAATTATCAAATATTAGCATACTGACTTGTGGAAGTGGATCTCGCCTAGGAGTTTTTCAGCACCCCTTCGAATGTGATGTAATCATTTTCACCCGACATGTTATTTAATCAGTAAGAAGAGACATTGTTGATAACGTTACATCCTATAGGCATTTTTTTATTTTTTTAATTCTTATTTTAAATCAACTTCCGTATTATGTTCCCTTCGAGATTGTACGATGTCAGAGGTCATTCACGCCAAGTTAGACCGCTTGAATTTCAAACATGCTATCGTATTCAACATCCCTAATAAACAACAAATGAGTCATGTAAATTTACAATGGGACACCCTAGTACTTGTTACACAATTTATCTCATATTTTGAATACTTAACATAAAGTGCCTTAAGAAAAACATTCTTTTATAGATATTTAAAACGTATAGTTGTTAGCAAAAGGAACAGCTAAAATATGCAAATTATAAATTGGGGATATCAAAATTAAGCAATTACAACAATTTAAATATATGGGAAGTTTTTTAACAGAGGACAGAAAGTGCGACACTGAAATTCGAAAAATAGCGAAAGATGCCTTCAAAAAGCTAAGTAAGGTATTAAGAAACAGGAAAATTTTGTTAAAAACCGTTACTGAACTGTTACATAATATCAGTCTTCCTATATAGCAGTGAATGCTGGACAATCTCCTCAGAGAGGAGAAGAGACTAGAAGCAACGGTAATGTAGTTCTACAGAAGGGTGCTGAGAATATCATGAACATAACAAGTGAGCAACGACAAGTTTAAGAAAAAATGGAAACAAAAAGGATACTTAGAATCTGAAGGAGGCAGTTGAAATTTCTAGACCACATAATGAGGAAAGAAGGGTTGGAATGTTTGATACTCACAGGTCGGATTGAAGCCAAGAGGGACAGAGAAAAACAGCGCACAAACTTGAGTAAATGGAAAGCAGAACAGGTTTTGGGAGAGATAACAAAAGGACAAAATATTTTAATAGCTACAAAAGACAAGAAATTGTGGAGAGCCATGGCCACTAACGTCCTGAAAGGACACGGCACATAGTAAAAGTAGAAGAATTGTAATACTTACGTTTAGTGCGCCTTGTCGTATCATTGTTATGAAGCTATTCCAGCGGAATATTAGTAGTAAGTTTAATCCTTAGTGGGTAACCCCATACTTGTGGCCTTGTGCCAGGCTTAAGCTACATTTAGTAAATAAGTAATATTTACGCACAGCTAGATAATTATGGAATTTAATTAAAAACACTTGTTACGTCTGGCCCAAGGAAAATAAAGTCGTCGAGCAGAGTTCAAACTCCAGCTAAAACAATTTATGCACGCTTTGCAGTAATGCCCTTGGGAAAGGCAATAATCTGTGTGCTAGATAACAAGCTGTGTTCTCTCGTCTTCGTTGACAACTAATTTAAGAAAAAAAGAACACTCAAAAGTGAAGCCGTTAATGAACTTGAAGAATGCATCAATCTATTGGTTATATAGTTGACTGTGCTTTCTCGTCTTGGTTGGCAACCAGTCTAGGAGAAAAAAGCTCAAAATTAAGTCGGTGATTATTTTGGGAAAGGCATGAATTCATCGGTTAAATAGCAGATAGATGCATGTCCGTACTTTATTTGCGTTAGCATGAGTGACATCACGACGACGATTCCCCTCCCCACTTCCACAATAACACCAATACACGCAATCTACATAAATCCAAATTTTTTAAAAAATTAATCAGTTTGTCTGACGATCGCAAAAGCTTGAAACCCAGGGTCACAAACTCACATCTATCCAACCAAATATGTTAGCTCTATCTCTGATATTGAGCGCTTTCTAATAAGTACCGTGCATATTATATATAAATAATTATACATATATATTACATATCTATATCTATATCTATATATATATATATATTTATATATAAATATATATGTATATATTTATATTTATATACACATATATACACATATATATATATTTATATTTATATACACACACTTTTTACACACACACACACACACATATATATATATATAGGGAGAGGGAGGAGAGAGAGAGGGAGAATTGAGTGATAATGGATCTCTTATCCCAGTTTATTTAGAACTAAAGCTTCATGTTATTTATAAGTCCTTGCCATTAATTCCTATGAATCCATGGGTTAAATAGCAGACTGGGTTCTCGTCGAGGTCGGCAACCAGCATAAAACAACAAAAAAATTCAAGTCGGTGATGATCTTACGAATCCCGTCCCCACTTCCCAGGGTAAAATAACAGGGTAAACTAGACTCTCGAGGCTGGGGTTGGCAACTCCTCTAGGCGAAAGATAACTCTGAATTTAATCCACTCTCCCTCCCTCCAACAGAAAAAAAAACATAATTAAATACATCAAAAAACACCCAAAAAAGAAATAGCAGGTGTGGCAAGAAATCTCATCCCATAAAAACCGACATTCGAAATATGATCAGCGGGCCAGCTAAAAGACCAATCGAATCCAGGATCCGGTATTAAAAACATTGCAGTTATTTGTTGACAAAAGCGGGAAATGAAATTGGATAGTTTAAATTCCAATTGAAATAATTTGTTTACTTCATTTTTATGACTTTGGGCTGAACAAGAACCGAAATCACCCTATAGCTGAGGTCAGGAACTATCCCTGCAATTGTAACCCTGTACAACTTGTACTGAAAGAGATGCGCACCGCCAATTAAAAATCATAGTACCCCGTGAAAAAAATGGAAGTATAGTATCCAGATAATCTACAAGATTGAATTCAACTGTTGTTCACATTTAAAAATTTTATACTTAACATCTGAAAGAGACAGTTGGAATTTCTAGGACACATAATGAGGAAAGAGGGCTTGGAAAATTTGACATTCATATGACATATGGACAGCAAGAAGGACAACGGAAAAAGGCAGATAAGTTACCTAAAGAGTTCGTGTAAATGGATGGCAGAACAAGGTTCAGGAGAGATAACAGAAAGACAAAATTTACTAAGGGCTGTAAAGAACAGGAAATTGTGGAGAACTTTGATCGCCAACGTCCTGAAGGGATACAGTACATGGAAGATATACTTTATGAAATTACTGTGAACTATATATATATTTTATTATATATATATATATATATATATATATATATATATATATATATATATATATATATATATATATATATGCATGTTTCATTAAAAACAACAGACAAGGTACTATAGTTAAGCTTTTTGTTTAATTTTTCTTGTGTTCTAACAAGAGCTTTCTTTTCTGGACAAAGGGTGTGTAAGAACTGTCCAAATGTTTAATATTTCCGAGCGCTTTCGGCTATAACTTTAGCCATTATCAAGGATGATTCGATTTTTCAGCTTAATTGAGTGTGTGCGTTCTGTGTATGTGTGTATGTGAGTGTGTCGTAGGGATGTTTTTAATTTCCGAATACGGTTAGCACATTGTGGCTTTGTTCGTAGTTAATATTGTTAAGAGTTGGCTTTTTCTTTTTTATTATTAAAGCTTCCATTATTTTTAGTCTTTTTTGCAGGTGGATGCAGTTAATATATTTGTGTTTTCTACTAGTAATGGAGTTTGGTAAATTTGTGTTTGGGTTTAAATGGGTTCTAATGGAGCTGTGATCAGATAGGTGTAACATAAGACGTCTGGATAAGCATGTGGTTGTGTAACCAATGTAATTATTTATGAGTCCGGTTTGATCAGGAACACAGTTCCTTAAGGGCATTTGAACTCATAGATAATGTTCGTTCTTTGTAATTTTGACTTAGCTGGTGTGTTGTTATTTTGAGGATATATATATATATATATATATATATATATATATATATATATATATATATATATATATATATATAAAGTGGATTTGAACTCAACACCCAGCGGCAACAGTATGTTTCATGCTTATACGCAATCGTCAGAGCTGACTTCAATATCCACTTTTATATTTACTTGCGTTCTATCCCTGATACTGGCCACTTTAACCGATAAATATAGCATACCTTAAAACTATACTTTAACATTGTCCTTGCATGGAATATTGCCGTCATATATAGTCTGGTGTCCCCGCTGTAAGTCTCAAGGTCCTCGACAAAATCCAGAGACGGATATACAATGTGATAGGTTCTGATCTGGCATCTAGTCTATAGTCGCTTTCACACAGACGTACCGTGGCTTCCCTCTGTTTCGTCTATAAGTATTTTCCTCTTGTTCTCTACCCTCTGTAACTCATTGGGTACTAGTGGCACTCCCGCCTTGCTTGGGTTCAAATGCTTATATATATATATATATATATATATATATATATGTTGAAGTTTGGTATAATTTTGAACTTTGCTATATTTATGAAAGCGTGCTTAATATCGAAGAGAGAGGGTGTTTATAGCTATGTCTCGAGCGATCTTCAAGCCATGTATCATTACTCCTTGTTTGGGCTTTATATATAGATCACTGAGGGATTGTACAAAGTGGAAGAAAGTGTAAACCGGTTCTTTCCAGTTATGTTATTTGTAATCATGTTTTTTAGTTTGCTTATTTAATATAATGTTGTTATTGTTTGAATTGAAATATATACTATTCTATCGCATTAGTTTTCAAAATTACTAAAATATTAGATTGACTCATAAGTAAATTTTGTGAACCAATTGTAAGGAAAATGTATCGTCCTGACTTATCATACATGGCAATTAAGAATAAATTTGAAGTGTACTAACATACTTTAGTTTCTGTACAGTAGTGGGAGCGTACACAGTGGATGAAATGAAGAAGATTGTTCTCCTCTATGACAATGCAAGACAGCACAAAACCAGAATAACGCTGTAAAATTTTGTATCTAGGTTGGTCTGTTCTACCCAAGCTGTCATATTCGTTGGACCCTGCATCAACCTATTATTACCCGATTATTAAAAGCTTTGATGGGGAAAACTTTCTCTAATGAAAAACAGATTCAAAAGTTAATTGAAAGCGTTTCATATCAAAACCTGCGGAATTTTACTGAACAGGTATCAAAGTGCTACCTTGATACGTGACAACAAGTCATTACAGATGATAGTGGATATATAATTGAGTAAAATTTATTTGTAGTTTATTTTTCGAAGAATAAATTTGTTAAACAAAAACGGTAATTATTCATGACCCAACATAATATATAAAAGATTTTATCTTACATATGTGTGTTATTTTTATAGATATAATTCATTTCAGTAAATGCTCTGTTTTTAATTAAACGATATTAATTACATTTACTGTTCGAGAAATTTCGTGTTCTTCGATAGGAATCGAACCTGTACTCCTATACGGAAACTGTCATTTGACCTGACGTACTAGACCATTTAGCTACAGAGAAGCATCTAGATAGCAACGTCCAAATTACTGTTTATAATCACAATATTACACGATTTTTCTCGATCGATCATATCTGCTCACGAAACGTAATTTAACGTTAACAATGATAACATATAATGAAATGGATTAAGTCCAAAAATTATTTTATATATTTTCTGTTTATACGTTATTTTTATAGATACAATTTATTGAATTAAATGCTCTGTTTTCAATTAAACAGTATTAATTACATTTACAGTCCTGAATGTTTACGTTAAACCATTTATATCGACTCCCTGAAAATAAGACGAAGATTTACCTTAAATTCAATACAGAAAAACTGGAAGAATATATAACTTTCTACATGGAGTAAGAATTATAAAGAAAAGATACAATATATATATATATATAGTCATGTGGAAACAGGCTATTTCGCTGTTCGTCAGTGTGGGTAGACATCCGATTGCCTCAAGACGGGATCGAAAATGGACTGTTTTTGCTATCAGTCTGAAACGCTTTTAATTCATTATCACGGTATAGATCGGAAAACGAATATTAAGCGACTGAATTCATATATAGATATATATATATAGATATATATATAATTTAGGACGTATATATATATATATATTTATATATATATATAGATATATATATATAGCGACAGAGTAGAATATCTATATATATATATATATATATATATATATATATATAGTTATAGGTTTTTGAAGACCGTAGATTGAAGCACCGTGATCAGCTTCGTCAAGCTCTGAAGCAGAGGCGCCATCAAAATTTCTTTAACAAATTTCATCTGGCAGCGTAGCTTTTGTCGTCCGCAGCCAGGCTGGGCTAGTATCGCACTTAAGAAAGCGCAAATGAAATATGTCTTTGCCTTACCTGATTTCCTCCACAATAGCACTTGCTAGCATACAGTTTTTGATTCACATTCGATAATCTTCGAGTTTTGTTTAAAAATAGAATCCATTTTTTCACATATAGAAGCAACATTCGTCAAATACATCTTCGATGTGTTTCTGAAATGTTCTCGGCCAGACCAAGATGTGATTTTGATGGTTGTTAATTCGATCTAATTTTGGAAAATAATTCAAGCCCCAACCCTCCAAATTTTCTGCATCCCCTTTCATGCGGACATTTTTATCCGTGTGTGTATGTAAGCCCGCGTAAAAGCGAGATGTACCTGTAAACACATAAGAAAATGCGTGTAAGTAAATGTTTGCGTGCGTCCCCCAAGACACCTGAATCCGGAAGTAACCCAAACTCTTTGTGGGTGGCAATCCTCTGCTTTGTCTAACATTGCGGCCATTTTCCTCATTCTCTTACCCAGTGAGAGGGCAAAAAAAGAAAGGAAAATTCTTTCTTTGCTTTGCTTCAGTTAATAAATCTGATGGATGATTATTTAAGTTTTCCCAGTCTTTTTATTTCGCCTGATATTTTTTTCATTTATGTTCAACTTTTCCCACGTCACTCATTTTCCTCCTAGTTTCGCTCGATTCCCAAATGCAAACATTAATGAAATAAATAAATAAATAATGTATTTTGTTTTTTTTTATGTTTTTATTGTTTCTATCGGTAAACATTTTTATCTTTTTTATATATTATCCTTGCTTCTTGTTAAATTTATAATTCACTTTTAAATATGCTCTTTCTTATTTTACAAACAATTTATTGATTCTATTTCTTGGCTCTTTTATACGAAATCTTTGTTTATTTTCATTGAGAATGATTTAATTTATTGATTCTATTTCTTGGCTCTTTTATGCGAAATCTTTGTTTATTTTCATTGAGAATGATTTAATTTATTGATTCTATTTCTTTCTTTTACGAAATTTTGTTTATTTTCATTGAGAATCTTTTGATTCTATTTTCTTTTATGAGAAATCTTTGTTTATTTTCATTGAGAATGATTTAATTTATTGATTCTATTTCTTGGCTCTTTTATACGAAATCTTTGTTTATTTTTTTAAAAAAATGATTCAATTTTACGACTTATGAACCTTTTGCAGGTTATCGAAATCCAGAAAATAGAATTTACTGGAGATAATAAAGATTTAGTGTTCCCACTGGTTAACCCATAGGTGTGGGGGAACAGAGATTCACTCATACCTTTCGCAATGGTATTTGTGCATAATGGAATATAACGAACTCGGCTCTCCAAATTCTAATTCTGAGCTTTTATCCATTACACATCCAAAGTTTACAGCACCTGGTATTCCCAAGTGGTCACCCATCTAAGTACGTACTAACCAATTTGGATGTTGCTTAACTTCGGTGATCACATGGAAATTAGTGTTTCAATGTGATATGGCCGTAAGCCATTATTAACAACTTGCGAACTGATAATTTTGGAAATGTATTTATCTAAAATTTTATGCGTAAAGCTTGAATCCACTATTCATTATCTGTAACCTTGATATCGACATATGAAAAAAATACAATATACCAAAGAAACAAATGAATTCTTAGCTACGTTATTATTATTATTATTATTATTATTGGGTCGAAAGAAAATTCTTGAAATTTAGAATATTTATATTCTTAAGGTTGGCATTTCAATGTCTCCTCTACGATTCGTTTATAAATTGTATATTTTAAAATGCCTTTAAGTTAAAAAGGAAGACAGATAAAAATGGAATGCATTTTCGTTAACTGATTCTCTATTCAAACAGCAAAGAAATTATGTGCCGTTTATGAAAATGGTGCCATAGCCATGAGTATAGTTCATCACTAATTCGGTAGGTTCAGTATTCGAAATATTGATCTGGAAATCTAGAACGTTCAAGCAGTTATACAATCGCTGATGATAACCGAATTGAAATGCTAATTAAAAATAAAAGTCACATATGGTTAAAAAAAATGTTGCATGACTCAAGACATTGGACGATTCAACATGATGTAATGGTTAGCAAGTTTTTCAATTACGACTGTGTAGTGAGTTCGCTACTCACTGGGTGATCCCTACTTTCGGTCTTGTGTCACATCTAAGCTACATGACACGGGACATTACAGATATACTCTCTATATATAATATCAGTGCTGTAATGCATTGGTAATACTTGGATACATGAATGTTTGGATGCTTCACAATTAAACGGAAATAAGATTTAATGAACTGCATTTCCACCTGCTATTTGGAGAAAAAAAAGGCGTATTTTTTAATATAACTCTCAGAAGCGATGAAAAATGAAGTGTTTACAACATTATGGAGCGAAAGAAATGCGGAGAAATATGAAATGAGTAACTATTAACAACTCCAAAATCCAAAAAAGAGTAACGCTGTGTTTCTGGTGCGACTGGAATTCCATTGTACGATCTCCTTCCGCAAAAATTCCCAGCCGGACTAGTTAAAGTCAGCAAACGATAAAAAAGCGGGATAATGCCAGACATCGCGTCACAGTGAATTTCCTTTCTATTAATCTATGTCACATTTAAGTTATTTTTAACAGCTATACAATTATTTTTTCTCCTAACAGTGAACACAGAAACTAGACAAACAAACCGCTCTTGTTCCCCAAACACGGAAATTTCTCTAAAGATATTTTGTATTTTGTTGGGCGTTCTGGAAACAAAGAAATTTCTCGCAACATATCTTGTCAAACGGTCCCAAAACAGACTTTTTTTTTTTTTTAACGAGATCTCCTCTTAGCCGTTCTGGAAGCAAAGCAATTTCTCACGAAATATCTTGTCAGTAATGCTAGAAACAAAGAAATTTTTCGCGAAATATGTTGCCTTACATTTTTTTAGTGAGGACTCCTTTTTCGCTATTCCGAAAACAAAGTAATTTCTCACGAAATATGTCAGATGTTAGGCAGACAAAATATCTTACCAGCCAGTTCCAAAACATATTTTTTTTAGCGAGATCTCTTGTTAGCCTTTCTGGAAACAAAGTTATTTCTTGCTAGACATTTTGTCAGCCGTTCCAGAATCAAATCAATTTCGCTAGAGATATCATGTTAGTCGTTTCGAAAACAAAGAACATTCTTGTGAGATATGTCGCCAGGCGTTCCTAAGTGAATACTAATGATAAGCCTAGTTTGCCACAGGGTCAAACGTGATTGGTTGAAAAGATGATGCTACTACAGTTTTCCGAGAACCGACGGAATTCCATTTGTGCAAATTTATTTTTATGTGGAATGCACATATGTCAGTTAAGAATTCTTGCCTTCTGCATTGTAGTCTTTTTCAAAGAGTCCATATAAATGGAATGGCGTGATAAATATCATCCGTTTTTCAAAATCCTGTCCTGAAATCTGGCTTATATAAGTTTATTTTGACTGCAAAGAATTGTCAGCTATTTTAACCAAGTTAGATGAAACGATAAAGATATTACTAAATCCCATGTATACACTCACACAAACACGAACACGCGCATACATATAGTTGTACTCACGCACACGAATATATATATATATATATATATATATATATATATATATATATATATATATATATATATATGTATATATATATATATATATATATATATATATATTTGGTTGTATAGATGTGAGTTTGTGACCCTGGGTTTCACGCTTTAGCGATTGTCAGACAAACAAATATGGTTAAAAAAAATGTTGCATGACTCAAGACTATTAAGATTTTTAATCAGTTCAAAATATATATCAAGCGCTCTATCTCTGATATTGAGCGCTTTCTAATAAGTACCGCGCATATAATATATAAATAATTATATATATATATATATATTTATTCATATTTATATACACACTTTTCACACACACACACACACACACACACACACACACACACACACACACATATATATATATATATATATATATATATATATATATATATAATTGTTTTTAAAAAATATGATTCCATCGCGACACAAAATTACTATGTTTCAAAACTGGTCAGAAGTATTTAAGTTTAATTCCAATATTAAACCATAACCACCTGGTGGTAGTTTCATCCTCAAGCATTGTTTTGAAATTTGAGAATGAAACTGCTACCCAGTGGTTAAGGTTTAATATTGGAATTAAACTTAAATACTGCTGACCAGTTTCGAAACATAGTAATTTCTCTGTCGCGATGGAAGCATATATTTTTTTTAAAAATGGATTATAATCTAGGCTCTCCTTGTGTATCGAGTATTGTTTTTTTAAAAATAAAACAAAAATACTAAAGAACTTCGGATCATCAATCTAACAGTTCTTTCCTATTATATCAATTTATTTGCACACGCACACACACACACACACACACACACACACACATATATATATATATATATATATATATATATATATATATATATATATATGAAAACGGAAAAAATCCAATAACCATTCTTAGGAGTAGAGCAAAT
>CAHIKZ030001866.1:380000-397463 GCA_903632075.3 Acanthosepion pharaonis
CTTCTCCTTCTCTTATCCCTTGTAGCTCTCAATAAGTTCCGTCTCTATTCCACCTCCCTTCAGTCCAGGTTCTGTCATCCATTTGCTTAAGCCCGCCAGGTATGTCATGCGTTGCTTTCCCTTGTCTCTTTTTTCCTCTATTCGACCTGTGAGTATCAGATTCTCCAGACCCACTTTTCTCATTATGCGTCCCAGACATTTCAGTTGCCTCTTCCTGATGTTAAGTATAAGCTTCCTCCTTGTTTGCATCCTCTCCAAAACCTCATCGTTGATCACACGCTTGGTCCATGAAGTCTTTGAGGAGACCATCCAACTTTCGCTGCCGTAATCGAGAACAGATGCCACGTAACAGCTCAGTACTCTTTTCTTTGTTACCAAAGAAAACTTCCTGTCTCGCAATACTCTACCCAGCTTTTGGAATGCGTCTTTGGCCTTCCCAATACGTCTATGGATCTCAGTGTCGCCCTTGCCGTCCTCTGTCAAAACATTTCCCAGATATTTAAACTTCCGCACCTGCTTGATTTTAGGGTTCCAGACATGCAAATTGCATTTCGGGTTCATCCTTTTACTGATGACCATGCATTCTGTATTCTTGTTGTTTAAGCTTAATCGCTTCTTCTCGCTTTCTTTCGCTAACTACTGTTGAAGGTTTTGTAATTTCCGTGTCTGCTATCAGTAATGTGTCATCTGCGTATCTTATGTTGTTAAGATTGTGGCCGCCAATGCTAAATCCCGATAGGGTTTCCAATTTTTTAGAATTGTTTCGCTTTTAAACCGGATTTTATTTCTTTCTTTCTTGAACTTTCTTTCTTTTAATGATAATCTAGTTCGTTTTATTTCCTTTCCTTCATAACATTTCTTTGGGGACATTTTTTTCCTTTCTTCATTTACACATTTCATATAACCTGCTGAATATATATATATATATATATGTTGCGTAGGAACAAAATTAAGTCATTTAACACACACACACACACATATATATATATATATATATATATATATATATATATATATGTGTAAAAGTGAACCTTTGGATATAGAATCTGAATATATATGTATATATCGAGAGAGAGAATATATGAATGAAGAAATATAGTTTTAAGGTGTGCTATATTTATGGGATAAATATCAGAGATAGCGATAGATCTATCACCTCCCGGCAAATTTTCGTCCGGGTTATTCCCTGCCAAAGCAGGGAGTTCGACTTTCAAATATCAGCACACAGTATTCCTCTGTGTGTCGACTTTCAACGCAAAAATGTCAGGCCGATAAAAAAGTTCCCCAACGAGGAATTTTTATTACAAGGCCATGTTTTTCCGTGGGTTTTCCGAGCCCGTAGGCTCGGCTTCATCAATTCCTTTGAAACCTAATGATAGAATTTTCGGGATCTATCTACCTCTGATGACGAAATTTTGCCCTTCGGCAAAAATTTTTCGTCCGGGTTCATGAATTCTGTCAAAAAATTGAAAAGATTTCGAAAGAAATCACTGCAAAACAGAAAGAAACTGTTTGTATTTTACTGCCTCAACTCAATCGTCAGGCCGCGACTATTGGATATTTTCTTGACTATTTATATATATATGAGTCAGTGGTGCATTGTGGGTAATCCATTCTGGCGGTTATTTTGGCGGGAATAGCTTGTTTATCTATTTATTTGGGTTGATTTATCTTACTTGTTTTTTATTTTCATTTTTTATTTTATATATTTATTTATTGTTTTCGGTTTTTGATGTTTTATTAACGTAGTAAAATGTTTGGTGGGGATTTGTTTAGGTCTCTTATTTAATATTTTGTTTTGGTCTGGAAAGATAAAGCTATTTATTCGTCCAGTTATGGGATTGATTGCCGTAGTCTATTCTGCTATTTTGGCGGTGGACAGTTTTTAATTTGTTTATTATTTTATTTATTTTTTCTTTCGTCCCATCATATGTATCCTAGACGCTTATATATATATATATATATATACAAAGTGTCCTAAAAAATTGACATAATGAATTTTGCAATTCTTGTTAAAATAACCTCAAATTTTCAAAGAATGTATAGAAACAGGTCAAGAGTTTATATTTAATATTTTATGTTTTGTTTTCAGATTAAGTCATGCAGTTCACTCCCAAATAGAATTCATTTTATTTTTTTTAAAATATGGTTCAATAAGGCATTTAAACTGACTGTGTAGCGTGCCGTCAATTAAAAATTTGGGAAAACTTCACCAACTGGCAAACAAATTTGGACTTGGTACCACAAAATTTAATATATAAGAAGGCTATATATCAGGGTTAAAGGATCTATAGACCATCATCAACATCGGCATGATTTTTAAGAGCTTAACTACCGACTTTTGTGCCGTATATACATATTTTAAACATATTGAACAAATATGTAAATCGGTCCCATAAGAAACTTACGATGATCAACACGTAAACTGTTCAATTTCATTGAGCTAGACGTAATAGCTTTCAAGATAATTGCTTTATAAATGATGTCAATTTTGGGAGAAACCTGTGTTTCTTCCTTTGTATATATATATATATATATATATATATATATATATATATATATATATATATATATATATATATATATATAAAAAATAATTTTTATTTTATTCATTTCTTAATCCGACAGATTTTATTACTTTAAATGTTATTTTTAGTAGATATAATTTAATTGAAAAACTATGAAATTTTTCTAAAGAAAAATGAGTTTTTCAGACAGGATTTTTTAAATATTTGCGTCACTTTAGGCAGTGGTAATCGACGTTAGATCTGACGTTCTTTACACTGACTCGGCCACAAAGAACTTTTTGCCGATCACTACAGTCTGAATATTACCTTTAATCAAAATATTTTCCATCTTATCCAAAATTAAACGAAGTAATTTCTAAAGAACAAATGGATTTTTTATTTATTAATTCGACAGTTTTTTATTGCTTTAAACCTTATTTTTATTGGATCCTGCGAGATTTAAATTATAAATAAATGGATAATTATATATCTCCGTCTTCTTCTATGTAATTATAATGCTCTGTAGTCTACATAAAATAGATTTTAATTACAAATTTTTAATTGTATTTCCAACTAATGAATAAACATACTTTTCATATAATTAACTGTACACAGATGCATAATAACTAAATATGCATAGAAAACAGAAAACAAATTTGATTTAATAGAAATAAATCCCATTCATCCATTTTAATGTGTGAAAAAAGTATTCGTACAAAGCAAATTTCATATTTTGAAACTTGTAAATCGCTTTAATACTCGAGATTCTTTAAGTGGAATATTCCTGAATGTTCCAATGCAAACAGAACATTCTCTTATTGATATTCGTACAAGAAGGTTATCATCATGACAAGATGTAAAGAATTGACAAATTCGCAAAAAGAACTGATTGTTAAGCTCTAGAAAGAAGGTAAAAGTTACATGAAAAACTCAGACAACCTGAATATTCCATTTACTACCATTAGTTCATTCATTGCAAGGTATAATAAAACTCAAAACTGTTGTAAACCAAAGAAGAACAGGTGCTTAATGGAAGATTTCTTCAAGATCTTCGAGGAAATTAATTCATCAAATTAAACAAAATATAATGGTTACTCGTCAAGAGTTGGAGGATGATTTGCTTTAATCAGGAATCTGTGTGACTAAACAGACAATAAGCAATGAAATTCATAGGAACAATTTAATGTCACGCTCACATGGGAAAAATCCACTGCTATTGAAAAGAGACATAAACGCCAGGTTGAAATTCGTTCCTGAACATGAGGATAAGGAAAAATCGTATTGGGAAAAAGTATTACGGGCAGACGAAACGAAAATTGAGTTGTTTGGACGTAATTCTAGAAATCATGTATGGAGGAAAGATGGCAATGCCTACTAACAAACGAACATAGTTCCAACAGTGAAATTTGGTGGTGGCAACATCATACTTTGGGGATATTTTTCTGCAAAGAGTACTGGCGACATATAATAGATGTTAGAATGAATGCCGCAGTATATTAAAATATAATAATTTAATGATTTCGGTTGAAAATCTTGAACTTCCTGCTGGTTGGATTTTCCAACAAGATAATAATTCTAAGCCCACTGCAAAATCAACGAAGAAATGGCTTGTTGAAAATAATATAAATATCCTGAAATGACCAAGTCAGTCTCCAAATTTAAATCCAACAGAGAATCTGTGGTATTAATTGAAAATCCAAATCTAATCGAGAGCTCCAAAGAAACATCCCGGATCTAAAGACCTACGAAAAATAATGGAACAAAATACCAATCATTAATTGAGAACTACAAGAAGAGGTTGGTTACTGTAGAAGTGAATAATGGCTATCCTACAAAGTATTAAATGAAGATTATGGATTCTGTTTTGTATTGTCAGTCTGTTATGTGCCATACGTGATACACGCTTGTATCTTTCGATACATGACTGACAATGCAGATTTTTCCCGCAGGTTGCTATTTCTTTCTGTAGTAGACCAGTTACCATCCAAGGCAAATTTACCCATAGCTGGGAGGGAAGAAGACGGTGATTCATACATTTCCCAAGGGTATTAGCATGTAAATGAATGTAATGGATTCGACTGGAATCCAAACTCGGCTCTCTGATTCCTCAATCCGAGCCACTATCCATTACTCCACCATGCCTCCTCTTTCTATTGTACGAATACTTTTTCACCTATTAAAATGGTTAAATGGGATTCATTTACATTGAATCATTTTTTTCTGTTTTCTATGCATATTTAGTTATTATGCCTCTGTGTACAGTTAATTATATGAAAAGTATATTTATTAATTAGTTGGAAATACAATGAATTAAGGGTGAGTTGAACCGAATTGGAAAATCGATTAAACTTGAAAAATGGGTGACATACGAACTGAACGAAAACCGGTAAAGTCAACGTTATAAAGTCTGTTTATCGCTTCTTTTGCGCAGTGGATTCTATAGAACAACCAACGATGTTCAGCACAATGGTTTGACTGGGATGAAGATAATGGTAACTGTTTTGTGGTCCACTTGTTAAGATCTGGTGAAACAATCAAAACGGAGACATGTTTACACTGCTGCGACTACACAAGCCACGGACTAGGGACACTGAGAATTTTAAATTAATTTCTTTTTTGATATGTTTTTCGGTATATAATTTAGCCAATTTAATTTAGATTCTTTTCCTTTTTGTTTATGCTCCCATTATGCTTGTTATTAAATATCCCACTTTATGATAATAGAATATCCGCTAAGAAATGTGAAACGTTGGAAGAATTTGAACGCAAATTTACTGTGTCTGATCTAACGATTAAAGCATTTTCAAGACATTTTCGTAACAGTAAATTGTTTTCTGTCTTAATTAGTGTAGTATTTTTTAAATCAAAATTGTGCTCAGTTTCGTTACAGTGAGCAACTAATGTGTTTAATGTATTATTTTGTAAATGATCCCTTTTGTGTTTATATAAGCTTTTATTTAAATTCAGTGACGTTTTTTCGGTTAATTCCTTTTAGCAAATATTAGAGGTAATAATGTAAATTTCTCTTTCAAGTTTTAACTTTTATTTTGTTTTATATTAATTAAGTTTTCTGTTGCTTTAGAAGTAGTTGTGACAAATGTTATGTTGAGCTTAGATAAATTCTTTTTAATTGTATTTGTGATGGCTTTAGTGGGTAGTACAATATATATTTTGATTCGTTGGGTTTGTCGGGATGGACCGCTTTTCTATTATGAAATATTTCATTAGCCTTTTGTTTCGTATTGAATATGAAATGGGGCAATGAAGGAGTTTGAAAGTAGTTTCAATATATTTCTCCTGTTCATGTAAATGCTGAGAGTAGCAAATCTTGAATGCTCTTAAATAGAATCAGATGATTATTCCGGATTTTATTTTGTTGTTTTGGTGAGAATAGAAATTTATGAGATCATTTTTATTAGTTTATTTCTGATAGACACTAACTTTTAAGCGACTGTTAACGCGGTGTAGCATGATAGGTAAAGTATTATTTGTTTCCATTTCATAAGTTCTACCGTATGTTCGACTTTGTTTATTTTATCTACAAGATTAGGTAAATCAATAATACGGATATATCAATAGAGCATCATCAATATATCGGAAGTATGTTAATTACTTAGGTAAAATATTTTGGAAAGGACCAGATTTAAGAAATTCTAAGAAAATACATGCCATCGCTCCAATTAGGTTTGATCCCATTGGTAATCCAAATTTTTGTTTGTAAAAATTATTTGTGAATATGAATAGGTGATTGGTGATGAGACGACAGATTTATATTATTTTAGCTATTAGTAGGGAGAGTCTTATATTTTATTGTGTCAGGTGTTTTTTAAGAAAAAATAAGCATTTATCAACCAGGACGTTGTAAAAGGATTTTATATCTAGATTGGCTATGATATTGTCTGTTACATCCTTTTCGCTTAGTTTTACAACTAGGTTGTCTGAATATTTTATATGTGATGTGCTGATTGTTCCAAGGAGAAGAGGGGGTTAATATTTTGTTATGAATTTTGCAAGTTTGTGGGGAGTGCTGCCAAAACCTGAAATAATGGGCCACACTGAGATCCCTGCTTTGTGGGTTTTAGGGAGACCGCAAAGTTTGGGTATTCTAGGATGATATTCTGTTAGTCTATTACATGAATTTTTTTTCATTTTTAAATAGTTCCCTAATCACCTTCTAAAATTTTTGTGCTTCAGTAATTATTTTCTGTTCATTTGTACTTTATATACTTCTTTCTTTAGAATTATGCTTAACCACCTCTTAGAATTTCTCAAATCTGGTCCTTTCCAAAATATTTTACCTAAGCAATTAACATACTTCCGATATATTGATGAGGTGAGTCACAGATTTTATATATATATATATTAAGAAATGGACAAGGTCCAACAATTAAAAGACATTTTTTATGTTTAACGTTATTATTTATAGATACAAGTATTTAAGCAAATGCTCTGTTTATGATAAACAGTATTAAATAACATTTATTTGGCCTGAATGTCTGAGAAATTTTCATAGAAAATATTCGTTCTTTGATTGGATTCGAACCTGCATCCGATACGGAACCGTCATTTACGCTGACGTAATTTTACCTCTGGACCACAAAGAACCTTGCCAAAGAACGAATATTTGCTTATGATTCATGGACATTGAAGTTTATATGTTATTTAATACTGATCCATAAACAGAGCATTTGCTTAAATACTTGTATCTATAAATAACAACGTTAAACATAAAAAATGTCTTCGACATTTTTAAATAATATATATATATATAAGTGGACATTGAAGTCAGCACCCAGAGGTGATAGTCTGTTTCATGCTAAACGCAATCATCAGGCTGTGTTTTTGCTCGACTATTTATATATACAGGTCAGTGATGCACTGTCCGCAGATTGGTTCCCAAACACTCTGAAATGTTCGTATTGGAACATCCGTCGCGTATACCAAGCAGTACAGCATGCCATTTTCAAATTTCTGTTGTTTTTGAATTGCAACACGTATATCCTTTTTTTTCTTTTTTTTTTTTCAAAAAGGTAGGAAAACTGACCCTTACTATACTCTGCAGACGACAAAATCAAAAACAAACAACACACATTAGCGGAATTAGAAATACGAAATGGCGACAATTTATCCATCGCACAATTGTATATATACGTATATTTCTTATTAACATTATGTTTAATGAGTATATGTTTATATATATATATATATATATGTGTGTGTGTGTGTGTGTGTGTGTGTGTGTGTGTGTGTGTGTGTAAAAATATATAGAAAATAGGAAAGAACTCGTTAGGTAAAGTTCTTTAGTATTTATTATTTTTTTAGGTAAAATTCTTTAGTATTTTTGTTATTATTTTAAAAAATAGTGCTCGATTAAAGTAGAGCATAAATATAATTATTTATTTAAAATAGCAATGGAATCATATTTTAAATAAATAATTATATATATATATATATATATATATATATATATATATATTTAATACTGAAATTGACATTTACTGAAAATAGCAATCGAAAACTAAAACTAGAGATTCGTGGGGTTAATCTTCATTCCGTTTATATAATTCTTGGTACAACAATAATTAACTCTTCCCACAACATTTACCATAGTGACACTGGGCCTCGTCTAAAATTATGGATTCAAAGTTCTTCGGAATCAAGAAATCTGTTTGGTAGTTGTCGTGGATTTCAGAAGTACTCAATGTAGGATCTCAACCCAAAATCTCTGAGCTCTCCAAAGTCATCTGCTTGTATGCACTTCGTCCGAAAATTGGCGTGGGACCGAAGGGTTCTGGTGATTTGGTGACGCCTCAACTTTCATTAATTCCAATAAAGGTTTTCTTTGTTCTGCTTTCTTAATCAACTTTCCAAATTTGGAGAGTTATCCACCTTTCTTGGGGGTAGTCACAGGGATTGCTCTTCCCTTAACCCCACCCTGTTTCGCTTCATATTCCGCACCGGTACTCCCCACAGGCGAGGCTAAATTCTGCCTTTTCCTCCATCCTTCTCGGTATTATAACTCTGCCCATTTCTCAGGGATGGCATAACTGTCTTTGTGACAAATCTATTTTTAAAGTGCGTAGGAGAATGGACGTGGTTTATTCTCCTCATTAATTTCAATTCTCTCACTCCTTTTCTGGACACACTCGTCTAGCAAAAAAAAAAAAAAAATACAAACTATGCCACCTTCTCATTCTTACATTCTGATCGATAGTTAAAAATTATTTGCGAATTTGGTTTCGTCAATGAAAATATATTTATTTACCTAAATTCTCCACAAAGAAATACGCTGTTTTCCATCCTTGGGTCGGTCGCTGTCTTAGCGAAAACATAAGCCAGATCACCTGCCTCTTCTGACGGGTCGATTTTCCTAATCCTAACACATGCAGTGGGTTCATTCTCTGTTTTCATTTCTCAATTCGTTTTTGCTAATGAAAATATAATTCTCGTCTGCTTCTCTTTTCGCCATTGATATGTGTAATTCTAATTTCCCAAGAGATAAAACTATTTCCTAACTTGCTTTACCCGTATGATAGATTTTCGATAGATAAAAAAGTAAACTCTTGGTGCATCATTCCAATTCGTAGGGGTGAGACAACGAAGATGACCCTTTCTTCACTTTCACATTACCAGGAAAATGTCTTCCATTCTCTCTATCTTCCAGGTTATTTTTCATTTTGGGATTAACCCTTTTTCTGCTTAGAATTATGCTTAACCACCTCATATCTTCAGTATCACACACACACACACACACACACACACAAACACACATATATACACACACATATATATATATATATATATATAATAATATTTTTTTAAATATGATTCCTTCGCTACATAAGAGTTCTCATGTTTCGAAAACGAGAGCCAAAATCATCAATATAATTATTAAAATTGAGTCAAGGTGTCGAGTCCCGTTTCAACCTCAAGCGATAATTTAGGAATAAGCGATCTTGTAGTTTGCGCGTGTTTATAAGTAGGGTCCATTGCAAAATTAATTACTATGGAAACGGCTGGGCTGGCCATCTTGGTTAGGTGGTCAGACAGTTAATTCTTCTCTACAGATTCGTCACCTTCGGAAAGGTTATGCCAAGGTAGAGTGAGGTATCTATTTCAAAGCTAATGGTGGCGGTCATCGTCTAGTTAGTTTCCAGCGAAAGATATTTCATGGCACGACGGCAAGTCGTTAAGTGTCGAGAGGATTTTGTTTTATTATTATCTGTTAATCTCTTTATTTATTTCTTTATTCAAATGGTTGTTTCATATACAAACGTGTTGCACTGAACTACAATTTGTTTTTTGACGACTTCACAAAGAGTTTTTTTCCATTTAATGATTTGGCTAAGCTTTTAAGACTTTTATTAAACTATGGAATTTATCTATTTTTTATGTTAATTATTTAATGCGAAAATTTGTTGATGTCAGCAAAAAACCGTTAATTCCTGCCTATGGTTTAATAACTTTTCATTATTTAGAAACTTAATGATGTGTAGTTTTTCGTGTAGGCATAAAGGGCATGGGTCATCCCAGGTTTTACAAGTTCTTGTTCTATTTATTTTTTTGCATTTTTCTTTTTTTAAGTTACAGCTGCACTGAAAATCTAGAAAGAATCATAAAAGGCATAATAATAAAATCCTGGAAAAACATGGATGCCAAAACAGTAATAAAACTCATAAACTAAAATTAGATAAAAATAACGAAAAATTATGTGATTGTAGAAACCCTAAAGACTGCCCGTTGGAAAATAAATGCCACACAAAATCCTTGGTATACCAATGCACTATCTCATCCATTGAGAGTCCGAACACTGATAGGATATATATTGGGTCAACGAAGAATAAATTTAAAATTAGATGTTCTTGTTCTATTTATTATTTTCCATTTTACTTTTGATGTTTTATTCGTTTCTTTTAGATGCCAGAAATATTGGGATAGAGATGTCTGATTTCTATTTTGAATATTGTTGAAAGAGCTCTTGTGTTGTCTCCATCTAATTTTAAATTTATTCTTCGTTGACCCTATTCGTGTTGTTCTTATTTAGAACTGTTCAGCTATTTCTCGCCTCCGCAGATTAAATAAAAAAGTTCAGTTCGAAATTCGCTTAACGACAAGTACCTGAAGATGAGGACAATAGTCCAAGTGTCAAGAATGTAAGTAATAATAATTCCTCAGCCCTAGAAATTAAGACATGATTACTACATAGCTAACCTTTAGCATCATCATCCAAGAGCCCCATAATCATTTATTAAGGATAGTTTAATTTTGGCTCCAGTACGGGACATCCAGCGTGTAAATGTTCAAGAAATATTAAATCAAAAGTAAACTGTTAAATCTATTACCTCAGATTTTTTAATATGTACAACACATACATCTATTCCATACCACAGCAATTTAAGACCAATTTAAACAATATTCATTTGAGACTCTCTCAACGGATTGACTTCTCTAGGTCACTGGCGTATTTATGAAAAAATAAATACGCAAAAATTACCCATTCTCTTTGCCGGGCGCCAATCGCCTAGATGTTAGAATCTCCGACTGATGCCAAATCGCTTGGGTTTGTGTCACGGTTTGAAGCGATCAGATGCCTAGCCACACTGATGAGCTGTGATACAGCAAAACAGTCTGTCTGTGGATGACTATATATATATATTTCTTGAATATTACTCGTTTACTTATTACCAGACTTTGAATTATGACACTTTGTGTACGTCACATTTTTTTAACTGACCTTTCTAACACTTGATATTCATGAACGTTCTCAAATTTAAAAACATTGATAAACCAGTGACATCCTTGCTTTTGTGTATAAACAGGTGCAACAAAATAAATCATTGATAAAGTCTCCCAGTGGACAAAACGCGTCGTCTAAAAATAACTTTTCCTCTTGTCTTTTTATTCATCTTGTTTTTTTAAAGATATATTTTATCTGAAAATAATTTGAAGAGGTACAGATTATTCTGAAAATTTTAAATACATTATAAAGACCAAATATATAATTAGCTAAATATTGTCACCCACAGCCAGACTGATTCGCAGCTCATCAGTGCGGTTAGATATCCGATTGCGCGAAGACGGGATCGAACTCCGATTGATTTGGCATGATTCGGAGATTCTATCCCAGTGCTATCAGCGCACGGTAGAGAGGAAAGCGGAGTTTTACGTCCTTATTTTTCGAATGAACACGCCAATGACCGAGAGGGATTGTTTTTTATATATATATATATATATATATATATATATATATATATATATATATATATATATATATACACACACAACACACGCAAACAAATTAATCCAAAAGCCCTATGAAAAATGTCGGGAAGTACATTTTCTTTAGTAGGACCTTTCGATCTCTAGGCCGGTAGACATTAATTTCACTGTTTAAAAAATACAGGGATGTCTACTCAAGCACATGTACCCACTAAATTTAACGTCTATTGTAGTACGATATACATACACACTTACTTACATGCATATGTACACACAGTTCTTTTCGTTTCCATCTGTTTTTCCTTGTTGCCTTTTTATTTGAGAATTTCAGTCATTTACAATCGTTTTATTGACCTTAATCAAGCATCCCATGTTAGACTTCACCAGGAAGCCAGCTTGTCACGTGATCTACTCAAATTCAACCCCATGTTTACTTTTCAAACAATTCCCAAAACACAAATCCCGCTTCATTACTCAAAGCCAAATGATTCTATCTCCTGATATCGTGACTCTGTTTCACTCCTAAATAATGGCATTCATTGTTGACTGCCTAATCTTACTTTAGGTTCTTGAAATTGGGTCCACTATTTGGATACCGTACACTTTAAGATTCTTGTCTGCCACCACCTTACCCGACACCGAATTTTCTACCAAAGGTTAATCTTTAAGAAAACAAATTCTCTAACTAAATGGAATTGCAAATGCATAGTTGTTTGAATCGGGTAATATTTCTCCAAATAAATGTGTGTTTATATTTATTGATGATCAAAACGATTCTGTGACTTAAAATAGCGTCTTTTTGTACCGCATGACATTTTACAATTTTAATTCGTTCTTTTTTGTCATTGATCAATAATTATCGATCGAAGAAAGATATAAAGTTTAGAAGACTTAAAATAACAGATATACAGTGGCAAGCTGGAGAAATGAGTCATCTAAGTAAAAAAATCAATTTGCTTAGTTTTTACTAAAAAGCTGTAAGTACTCAACAATGTCTTCTTTACGACAGCGAATGTGGGACGGTCTCCACAAAGATGAAGAAGAGAATCGAGGCGACAGAGCTGTGGTTCTACAGAAATATGCTAAGGATATCAGGGACCGAGCGTATGAACAACAATGAGGTCTTGGAGAGGATGCAAACAAGAAAGAGGCTTATACCTAACATCAGGAAGAGGCAACTGAAGTTTCTGATGAGGAAGGAGGGCCTGGAGAATCTGATACTCACAAGTCGAATAAAAGGAAAGAGAGACAAGAGAAGGCAGGGAAAACAACGAGTGACATATCTGGCGGGCAAGTGGATGACGGAACGTGTTCTGGGAGCGGAAGCAGAGGGAAGGAACCTGTTGACAGCTGCAAGGCTATAGATTCGGGTATTAACACGTAAGTGAATGTAATGGATTCGACTGTGTTATGGGGTCCTCCCCTTTTTCATATAAGTGGACTCTACCATTGTACCTGGAGTGCTGCCGTTAAATACCCAGAGTTAGACAGTCAGTCAGAGAATATACGAAGAGAGGCTATACGAACGGAGATAGAGTGAGGTAACCTCGTGTAGAAGTCAGTTACAAGCACGTAGACTCTAAGGAAGTCCTACTTCGAGACTGTATATATCTATCTGTATTTGCTACTAACCGTGTTCCTGGGCTTACTAACAGTATTACTCTTTGTATGATTGTGTAAATACATTTTATTTCTTATATTTAATTATTGCGTTTGTCATTCCTTGAAGACCGAATTCATCTCGGAATCCACAAGAGACTGGAATTCGAACTCGTCTGTCCGATTCCTCACTCCGAGCCGTTATCCATTATATCACCGTGCCTCCAAATCATATTTGAAAAAATATATTTAACAATTCACTTTGGTAAACTTTATAATAATAATAATAAAAGATTCCACTGGATATTAAATGGAGGATCAAATCTCGGTTGTAATCAAGTAATAAAATGATCCCACAAAAATTATTACCCGATGCGATTGTAGAAATATAGAGAAAGGAAATCATAAAAAATGTTATAATAATCGCAAGGTTTAAACAAAATATTCCATTTTTGTGGTATTTGATAAAAATGGAAGAGATTTAAATATTATGGCTTTTATCTTCAACTTTTATCGTTTTTGCTTTATTTCAAAATATATTTCGTAACAAATACTGGCATACATGGTCGGATAATTCCCACAAAATATTGACAAAATGTCTTATTCGTCATATAGCGCTAATCCGCAAGCATATTTGTCGGACTCACTTTAATCCTTGACAAAATAAGGAATTTTTAAAGGATCACATAGTCGTTATGTAGACACCTTGTAGTCATCAGTATTTTACAAATGGAATCTAATATAAAAACGATTACTTAAAACCGCTTTTTGTTTTTAGTCTTCCATTGGTCGTAGATAATAGCCGTGTACACACCCTCTAAGAAAATGTATCTCCAAGAAGCATTACGGAATTTTCCCCTGAAAGATGAAATAATTTCTTTTCTTTTTTTTTTTTTTTTATTTACTTAGCCTTTTGTTTCTTTCTTTTATAGAAATTGGACTCGCCTTCCAACTGGATGTCCTCGAGAGAATACAATATGCTTATTAGTTTCGTTACAATGAAAACAACGTATATTCAACACACCCTATCTCTTATATATATATATATATATATATATATATATATATATATGTGTGTGTGTGTGTGTGTGTGTGTGTGTGATAACGTATGTGACTCTAGGTTTATTTATAAACCTTTTTTGCGTTTAAGTGAATTTTAATATATGCCCATGTGGACACATTGCCCAGCAGATTAAAAATGATAAAAGTATATTTAAACATTCACACATGCGAAATAAAATCAAAGATTGGCCGCACACAAGCTACTTATGTTTTTATTTCATTTTATCACTCACTAGGACTCTTTCTTTGTCTGTCTATCTCTTTTTTGAATCTAGTCATCTATTGAAAAATAACGCCCACAGCTTATATATATATATATATATATATATATATATATATATATATATACATATATTCTTTGGAAAGGTGAAAGTTTGAAATAGTCTACGGTGACGTCATTGATAGGGCCGCTCCAAAAAGAAAAAAACGATTTATATATATATATATATATATATATATATATATATATATATTGTGCATTTAGGCAGCAATCCTTCATTTATGCATGTTCCATTAAAAACGACAGACAAGATACTATGATTAAGCATTTTATTTAATTTTTCTTTTGTTCCCTTAATTGGTGTTGTTCCGAGAACCACCTTGACCCGGGGTGGTAGCACCTGTTAGGGTCCTAGCTATGGGTAGTGACCCCGAAACTGGAGTAAAAACATTATGAAAATATAAAAATACATTTTTTGCAGTATGTATACCAGCAAGACAAAGCAAATTAAACAAACCAACTCCATAACTCTCTGTCTAACTTACTCTCTATCTATAGACACACACACACACATATATATATATATTATGAAATGGACAAAGTCCGACAATTACTTTTAAGACATTTTTATGTTTATACATTCTTTTTATAGATACAAATATTTAAGTAAATGCTATGTTTATAATAAACAACATTTACCGGCCTGGATGTCCGAAAAATTTTCATAGAAAATATTCGTTCTCCGATAGGATTCGAACCTGTATCCTATACAGAACCATCGTTTAGCCTGACGTGCTCTTAACCGATCGAGCCACAGAGGAGCGTTCAATTAGGGTCGAATTTACTGCCTTTAAACTTCAATCTTCTTTGATTCTCTCACGTCCATTCATATCTGCTCATGGCGTATCCAAATATAAACAAATGACGTCACGCATTATGAAATGGACAAAGTCCGACAATTATTTTTATGTTTATACATTTTTTTAAGAGCATTTACTATATATATACAGAGAGGGTTTATTGAAAATTATTTTACAAACTTTTGTGGCCGATTCCTGACACCAAAACAAGTTAAAACGTCCATATAATTATATATCTAAAAGGCCATCGTTGTACCTCATCACTCCAACTCATAACAAATGTTCAAAATGTCCTCTGCTTCCTTCTACACACGCATACACCCGTCGGATCAATGACTGGTGGACCCTTTCAAATACTGCTACACGGTGTCTAACGGTTTCGCAGCGCCTTATGACACGTCGATAAAGCGTTTCTGCATTATTAATGTCTACTTCATAAATCAATTGTTAAAAATCCAAAGTATTGGCTTCGGGGGAACTTGCAGGCCATACAACCGGCTCTTCCCTACCTATCCATTTTCATGGTAGATGTCAGCCAGTGCATCTAAAATGTGCTGGAGCCCCATCATGCATGAACCACATGCGTGTTAGCAGGGCTACTTCCTCTAGCAGGTCTGGAAATGTGTTCGAATAAAGACCTTGTAGACAGCACCTGTAAGAGGTTCTGGGAAAACAAATGGAGTTACTAAACAGTCATCTATAATTCCAGTCCACACATTAATCGTAAACTGATGCTAATGCCTAGCCTGTATTGTACCATGGGGACTCCGATCCGCCCACAAATGCTAGTTGTGTAAATTTGATATTCCATCTCTTCTAAATGTTGCCTCATCCGTAAACAAGTGTGTGCGTGTGTGTGTTTATATGTGTGTGTTTTAATCGGTATCCTCCCATTCAAGGCAGTAAAGCCACTAAAACAGACGGGGTGTGAAAAAATTAGGGATAGAAACATTAATAATGAGCAGAAAGTGTAATCAGGAGGACAGTAGACAGCGATTGACATTTCATATAATTTTTTGAAGATTAAAGTTGGCTGAAAAACATGGAGCCTGAAGGGAGTTCCACAAGGAAGAAGTACGAGAAAATAAAATGTTAGTAAAGAACTTACGGCTATATCTAGCCAGTTCAACTGTCAATTGGTGAGATCTTGACGTCAGTCTAGTACTACGCTTAAATTCATAAAGTCTAGCTACTATAGAGCAGAACTCATCCAATCAATTGTCATGAAAGTCTTTATAGAAGAGACACACAGAGACAACTTAACGGCGGTGGAAAAGTGACTGAAGCCGAGCCTCCAGATCAGGACCAATAATATGGCTGAGTCTTCTTTGAATCTTACCAAGGATCTCAAGGTTAATAGCAGGGGCCCCGGACCATATGTGGCAGTAATATTCTAAGCATGGACGAATGGTAGATTTATAGATGTGTAAGATCGATTCTGCAGAGAAAAAGTGTCTCGTACGACACAGTGAACCGATTTTAAGAGTAGTTGAGCCAGCAATGGATTCAATATAGTATTTCCACTTAATCTCAGCTAAGAAGATTTGCTGGAGGTTAGCATCAGCCATGCTTATAGAAGGCAGAGAGGGGGTCTCTCAGTGGATTAATGGAGAGAAGTTTAGTTCTGAAGTCGTTAAAATTAAGACGCCTTTTTTTACCCCACCTGAGGTCGTTTTGGAATGTTCTAGTTCCACGTGCCATGTCTCTACCCCGGTGTACGAAATAAAAATTTCGGTTCGAAATTCCAATCTCTTGAAAATGCCGGATAGTACCACAGCCGAAGCCTTGTTAATATTGCAATGAAGATGAATAATCCGAATAATATAAATAATGCAAGTAATCGTAATACCTCATGTCAGAGATATAGACAGATATTTTTTTTTTTAAATTTGAAGATAATGTTTTTTTTTTTTAGTGACACTAGTCTTACTAATTAACACGTATCTGGTGGGGCGCGGGGATAAGAGATGGATTCATACCTTTCGAAATGGCATTT
>CAHIKZ030001867.1:0-17500 GCA_903632075.3 Acanthosepion pharaonis
TTTTAAAAAAATTTTAAAATATAAAATAAGAACAAAATTTTTTAAAAAAAAAAAAAAACCCCCCCAAAAAAAAATTTTTTTTTTTTTCCCTTTTTTTTTTAAAAAAAAAAAAAAAATTTTATTTTATTTTTTTAAAAAAAAAAAAAAAATTTTTTTTTTTTTATATTTTATAATTTTTATATATTTATATAAGGTTTTTTTTGGGAATTTTTTTAATTTTTAAAATGGAAAATTTATTAAATTTTTTTTTTAAATTTTTATTTTGAGGAAAAAAATTTTTTTTTTTTTTTTAAAAAAAATTTAAAAAAATTTTTTTCCAAAAAAAAAGGGAAAAAAAAAAAATTTTTTTTAAAAAAAAATTTTTTTTAAAAACAAAAAAATTTTTTTAAAAAAAATTTTTTTAAACCCAAAAAAAAATATATATAAATTTTTAAAAAAAAATTTTATATATAACTTTAAAGGGGTTTTTTTTTTTTTTTAAAAAAAAAAAAATTTTGGGTTTTTTTTTTTGGAAATTTTAAATTTTTAAAGGGGAAAAAAAAGGGGGGGTTTTAAAAAAAAAAATTTGGGGGTTTTTTGAATTTTTGGGGGGGTTTTTTTTAATAATTTTAAATTTTGGTTTTAAAAAAAAAAGGGAAAAATTTAAAAAATTTTAAAATTTTTTTTAAAAAAAAATTTTTTTTTTTTAAAAAAAAAAATTTTTAAAAAAAAATTTTTTTTTTTAAAAAGGGAAAAAAAAAAACCCTTTTTTTTTTAAATTTTAAAAAAAAAATTTTTTAAAATTTGGAAAGGGGAAAAAAAAAAAGGGGGGGTTTTTTTTTTAAAAAAAAGGGGAAACCCCAAAAACCCCCCAAAATTAAAAAAAAAAGAATGAAAGGGAAAAACCCAAAGGGGAAAAAAAGGGAAAAAAAAAATTTTTTTTTTTTTTTTTTAAAAAACCCCCTTTTTTTTTTTTTAAAATTTTTTTTTTAAAAAAAAAAAAAGGTTAAAAAAATTTTTTAGCTTATATTGCAATTTCTGCTGATATCCATTGCTTTTCTCCAGCACTACTTTATTACAGGTTCCTATATTGTATTCATTTCTATGCGTTTGTCGGTTTCCAAGAGATTTTTTGCGGTTTAGTATTTGCTGATTTTTAAGTTTTTAGTATTTATTGGAGTTCCTTGGGACAATAAGGCAAATGAAAAAATGAGTGAGAAAACCGAACAATATAAACAATGGCGACAAATCCAGGAAAATAGCAAATGTTCATGTAAATAGTGTACATAATCCATCTCAAAATAACGTTTGAGTATTAAAATATGTTGGATAAATCAACAAAATCCTTTACAATCTTTAGAAATTAGGATTGTTACCTCATCTCATTGAAACTGAACAGAATGATTTTCGAAACATCCGGAATGAGGAATTTCAAAATATTTTCTGTATAAAATATTTTAACCGAGCAGCCAAAAACACCCCGGATAAATTAGTGTTTTGCTTCGTAAAAGAAGACAGGTACGCGAATTAATTTGTCAGCAGTAGGATGTGTTTAAATAATTTTGCGAGTCAGATGGCTTGGAGACGAAATAAAACACTGTTTATAATATGGAATTTCTATTAAAATACATCATTTCTAAAAAAATTTGAATTTAATCAAAACATTGTTGAAATCACGAATTTAACAAAAATAGATTCCTTTTCATTCCCTGGATATGACCACTGCTTTTACCAGTGGTAGATATACGTAATATATATATACCAGTTGAACAGTATATAGAGAAAATGACGTAAATATATATAATGTTTTGAATATGGGCAAACTCTGTACTTTTAGTAATATTCGTAAAAAATACATACCAATTACCTCCGTTTTTATTTCAGGAGAAAATAGAAGGGCGTAAAATTGTTCAGAACACAGGGACAAAGGGGTTTTTTAATTTTTCTTTATATTTCATTATTTATTTAGGAAATTGTTTACAAACACTGGTTTTTTCAGGACGAAATTTTTTTATTCTTAGGATTCCTTCTTTTAGTTAAATGGATTTTACATGAAATTGAAGAATATTTAAAAAAGCCATATTTTTTTAAAATTTGCTTTTTTTTTTTTTCTGATAAATTAACGAAAAAAAATTCGTTTAAAAAAATAAACGGAATTATTTTTCACAGTTTATTAATGAGAAATCAAACAATATTTGAAGGTTTATTTAAAATCATTGATTCAACGATACACCATCACCTTCGTACAATTAAAAATCATAAAACATGAGATTGATACAAACAAAAAAAGTCGAATATTCGAACTTAGGAGAATATTAGAAAATGTTTATAAATTATTTACCACGACTTGAGATTCCAGTTAAGGTAAGGCGCAAGTTTGGAAATATTGTTTTTAAGCCAGAAAATGACTTAAATGGTAAATTTAAATATTGTATTGTCAATGGTTTAATTATTTTGATAATTTTAATTTTTTTTAAATTCTTTTTGAAAAAAATTCATAAATATTTATTAATAAAATAAAAACTAACAAATTTTAATTATCTTAATTTTGTAAAAAGATTATCGAACCCATTGTAATTGAAATTTTTATAATTTTTTTCTGGCAAATAATCGACATGTGATCTTTTGAAAGTCGTCTCAGAAAAAAAGCGGAAAATTGTCAAAGGAATAAGATAATAGATTTTTGTAACATGCCGATCTTTATTTGCTATATTTTTTTGTTTATTTGTTTGTTTTTTTGAAAATTTGTTTTTTATCGTGCTTTGTTTTTTTAAACGGTTTTATTTTTTTGTTAATATTCATTTAAAAACTTTCCATTGTTTTTTTTTTGTTTTTTGTTGCCGTCGAAATTTGGCGATATAAAAAACCATTCTATTCAGCTGATTTTAAGAAGTTTTCCTTGCTAGATGGTTACCACATCAAATAAAGCCATCCTGAAAGTTGAAGATAGATTCATATCTGTTCCAGTGGCATTAATGAATTGAGCGAATAACACAGAATCGAACGGAAATTGAACAAGAAAACGTTGATTTCACTTTCCGCGCCGATAATTGTTACACTATCCGTACATCCATATTTTACGAGCGTGATAACTATTAAAAAAAATATCAGGATTATTATGTACCAATAATTTTTAAAAATATCCACGTATATAAAACGCTATAGAGAGTCTTTTCTTTTTCTTTCATTAGCATTAGGTAATTAACTACCGAGCTTTTAAATTCTAAAGTTTTCGACCTTATTTCAATTTAAACCTAATGATAGTTTAAAATTTCATTTATTTCCCGTCAGTTGCAGCGGGTGGCGTTAAGAAAGGCATGGACTTTTTTTTGTTCTGTTTAAAACCATCATTTTGTTTATAAAAAACCATTTTTAATTCTTAGTTTTTAAATAAGGTATAAATTCCATTATATAAATTTAATAAGAATAAATTTAAGTTTCAAAGTACAAAAACCGAAAGGATTTACAAAATAATTTATTTAAAATTTGAGGATTAAAATAAAGTTGCCTAAAAACAATACACTTACATTTTTTAACTGAGCTGAGCCTTGTCATTCTTTTAACCCTCATGCTAAAAAATGTATCGTACAGAATTTTTTTCACATAAACATACAAACTACATTGATACTTAGTAGGAATTATCGATTGATACAATCCTGTCCGTTTTGACATTTATTGGTAAAATTATAAAAAATTGTTTATGAATATAACAATCTTTATTAAGAAGGTGAATACTTGAAATTTCCGCAAAAAAAGGAAATGCCTATTTGAAAAAATACAAAAAAAATGGCAAATCACTAAAGTAAAATCTTCCTGGCATTATCAAAAGTAACCCTTCTTCAATATTTTTCCATGAGCGGCTCTTGCAGCGTGTCTCACTGGCGATGGTTCGAGGTAATGCTTTCTCTATCATTGCAAATTTATGAATTTGGCAGAGGATAGAAAAATTGTTTATACTTAATTTGTTCAAACTTTTTTCCATATATTGTATTCATTTGCTAAGTCTAATCTTTTGTGACACAAGATGAATTTTCAAACATATTTCAGTTCAATTTTTACATCGAATTTATAGTTTATTATTCGTTTTATACACAAGATTGGGTCACCAGAATGCTTCTTCAGTGATGACTATTCTGATTTTAGAAAGTTTCAGGCCTCCATGACATCAGGTTTTCTCTCCCATGGGCTCAACCTGAGAGTGATCCTTTCTCGACAAACATTCAGTCATAGCTTTCGCATGATTACAAAATTGAAATATTTGTGCCTACGCAAATAAACCATTTTATTCAATCCTATGTTGAATTCTGAACATTAGGGGATTTATTTAATTTTGTGTCTATAGGTGTCTTTTTTTGGTCAATCAGAGGAGTTGAGTCCGTTTTTACCTTTTTTTTTATTCGACGTACTCATTCAGAATGTTTCTATCGTTTCGATGTGGTGTAATGGTTATCAAGCATGTCTCAATTAGATCCATTGCAGTGAGTTCGATTTAAAAATGTGCTCATGCTTTTGAGTTGTGCCACAAATGAGCTATGTTAAGAAATCATCATTCGTTATTGTTTTGAGCCAATGTGAAACGTATTATTGTCTTTTTTTTTCAGACCTATGTCTATTAAAAAATTAAATTTTGTTTCCATTTTTGTCTTTACCTCTGTTCTTTCCAAAATCGATAGTTCCAAAAATGTGTAGGTCTTTATTTTTTTTATCCAAAAAATGAACATTTGAATCTATTTACTCGTTAAAAAAGATATGAATCGTGTTTATAAGTATTTTAGGTAATAGCTTGGACAGATTTATATAAAATAATAAGCTTTGGATAATAAAATGGTCTATTACAGAATAAATGGCAATTTAATGCAGGAAACATAAACCGACGCCACGAGGATATAGAAAAAGGAATTTGACAAATCCAGTTCATACGATAAAAAATGACAGTTGATTTATTGTTTAAATACAAGGGGAAAAATCATATCCTTTTTCATTTCCTAGAATTTTATCATTGGGTTCTATAGTCTTCACGTGATGACATTTTGTCTATTTTGAAAATTACGCACAAGATTTATCTTGAGCAAGAAACAACTGGGATCAATTAAAAAAACTTTTTTGTTTTAAATTCATCAATATAATATAGACAAAAACGGAAAATTTATTTTCTTTCGGTTAAAAAATAAAGAAACAAATAATCCCGATAAAAGGACAATATGGAAAAATCATATTTTTAAACTTGATTTTCATTTGTTTATTTTATTTACTCAAAATATATATTGGTTTATTCTATATATATACCAAAAATAAAAACATCTATATATAGCATAAACCAAAGGTTAATGAACTTTTGAATTATAAAGGATTTAATCATCAGAATCAAATTATTTTCAAGAGCATTAGTTGTGGTGATTTTCAAAGCCAATCATGTTTCAACAATTCCATATACAAGAAACATGACCAAAGTTTGATGTAAAAACATTTTTGTTTGTTTCAAGCGGAACAAAACAAGGACAATAATGAAAATATCAACAAATATTTCTGGCAAATATTCTCTTGAATTCTTTTGTCCCTAGTTTCTTAGAATTTAACAACAAAACTAGAATGGCGACAAGTTTCATCAATTTACAATTGAAATCACGAGATATGACCACAAGTCCTATGATAAGAGTTTAATTTATAGCATTTATTGCTTGTCGAACTGTCTTTTGACTTCCAGCTTTCCACTATGACCTTCAAAAATTTAAATGTAATGTCAACTTCTGTCTTCTTAATTTCTTTTTTTTTTACGGAACTAATAATTTGTCTAATATTTTTCGCGCACAGTATCTGTTTTGTTTTCTTAAGGGCCTTGTTAATATATCTGCCTTGAAAATAATTACAAAAATCATGATTTTTTATTAGAGCTCGAACACATGGATCTAAAATTTTTTTTCTGAATAAAATTTCTTTCAGTTTTTTTTCAATTTTTTACTTTGCTCATTACTTTTCTTTTCTTCTTTTTTTGGCATTTTCTTTCGGTTTAATAATTACATTGGTTTTCTTCTCTAGGAGCGATTTCGAAGCCAAATGTAATCGCTCACAGCTCGACAGGAAACCGTTTTTCTGTTAGGATCGATTACCTCAACAAAACATGGTCTTTTGTTAAGAAATCAGTTCCGTCTGAAAACGAAGGAAATCTTCCAATCAATCTTAAAAGAAAATAAACAACACCAGATTATTATCGATCAATTTAAATCTTCCTTTTGAAATTTATACCTATTTTATTTTATTTATTTGCACACTTTTTTTATTACCCTTATTCCGACAAACGTCATCGTGTGTAACAAGGACAAAATAAACGTTTGGTATATGTCAGACAAAAATCTTTAAGCTTGCGTGTGAACGGATGAACCGGATATAAACCTTCAATTAGAATAAGGATAGAAAACCATTGATTGGCATTACCGGATATTTTGGGACAGCAACCGATGGATGTGTCTTCTCAGGGATTCATAGAAACCTATTTAGCGGCATCCATAACACGAACTGGACGGTCTAATACACACAGATAACGGGGGAGATTGGAGACGAAAAATCAGAACAAGATAATTCTAAACTAAGAAATAGGAGAGTGAAAAAAACGTTAAAAGAATTAATTAAATAAAGACGTATAACACAACTAAAGCAAGGACTTGGAACGAAAAATAATCGAATAAGTAAAACAAAGAAAAGGATTAAATATAATATCATCACAGAATTAATACTAATAAGAAACTAATCCTCATACTAAGTAAATAACAAAGAGGATTAATATTAATAAGAAATTAGCAGTCAACTGTATGCTGCATTAAACAAAGATCATGTAAATATAGTCAGTTATATTTCATGCGTGATACACGCTTAGGCGATCATGTGTCTTTCGATACATGACTGACGAGGCAGATATCTTTCCTGCAGTAGGTTGCCATTTCTTTATTGCGGTAGACTAGTTGCCATCCAAGGATATAGAACCCGGTCTGTCCTGCTATTTACCCGTAACTACGAGATGGGAGGGAGAAGAAAAGGATTCATACCTTTCCCAAAGGTATTAGCGCCTAAGTGAATGTAATGGATCCTACTGGAATTCGAACTCGGCTCTCCGATTTCTTCAATCCGATCCACTATAGTGTCATATAAAAACTAAAGTGTGAGAGTCACAGTTAGTACAAAAATAAGACCTGGAAGAAACCCATGCTCATAAGAATGTAAATTGATTAATAACTAAAAGTAGTAAAAGCTAACACTGATAAAAATATAAGATTATGAGAATAAATAAAGAATAAATCAAATCATTCAATATTAGGTTGAGTCAGAAATACTTTACGTTTTTGTCTATCTTTGATAAGTTTAAGTTTCAGGCTTATTTTTTCTTTAAGTTGTTTATTTATCAAGATTTTTTTCTAGAAAACAATGACATTTTATTCAAATATAGAATCACTATTATATGCAATTATTTCTTTTACCACTCATCAGGCAGCTCTCCAATAGATTTTGGGCAAAATTTCTCTGTTTTTGATACGAAAAAGTGTTCGACGAACTCTTGAATGTCGTTATTGGAAACTGTTTACCCAGGTTTTAGGTTGCTGTCTGAGTGTCAGGAATCCAAACATTTAAAAACAACACGTCTTTTAAATGAAACATGAAAAAGATTCTAGAAGCAGAACGTTAGTTGAAATAACATTAAGATATTTTTTTCAGAAATATACAATTGTAATAAAATGTTAATTTTTCCTTGCAGTGAAGTTTTTATCAAGTAATTAATTTTTCGTAGTCCTGTGGGAAATGTGTAAACAGACTTACTTTATGACGAACAACTTAATGTGTTTGCGAGTTTGTAGAAAAAAGGCGGATACTGGCTAACCCCTTTTGTGTGCGTGGGCAAGTCCTTAGTTGGTGGCAGCTATCTGTCTCTCTTCCACTGTGTGTGTGCGTACGGGTGCCTGTGTCTACGCAGTTGCAGATCAAACTGGCTTTTCAAATTGGTTTGAACATAGAGAAGCAGTATGTTCCTATTTTTATATTCGTAAGGATTGGGGTTCAAAATCTAATAGAGGTGTGAACTTTTTGAATACAAGATTTTCATTGTTTGGAAAATAATAATTTTACACTGTCTCACGAAAATCTTTTTTCTCAAATTTGCGGGAGTGATGAAACAATTTATTATTGTTATTTTCTAAATGGTTAAAAAAATAACACGTGGTAAGTCGTCAACTATGTATTTTGGCAGTACTTGCCCTAGTAATTATTGTTTATCAAACAAACCTTCTGATTGAATTTAACTTCTTGAAAAAAAAATATATAGGATTTTATTCCTATATGACCTTCATTAAAGAAAGTTTTATCCGCCAAAGTTTTTTCAACGATCAAAAGGGGTAACACTAAGTTCAGGCCAATACAATGGCGTGAGTAAATCTGAGCAAAAAATTTCCAGTTTCTTTACAGAATTATGTTGCTATATGCGTCCATGGTTTGTCATGATGGACAATAATTTACTTTCTGTTGTCAAACCAAGAGTGCTTTTCAACAGCACTTTATAAACACTTTACAAATGCTGAACGCATAAATGAACTTTTAGTGATAGATTGCGTTTCAAGAAGTTTAATGTTCGGCGATCCCACAACATGGACAACATTAACTTTCCTACATAAACTCCTCCATGATACATAAATAAGTTCATCAAAAAAATTAGAAATTGTTCAAATGAGAAATTATAGCTGAAAGGTCTTTAACATACAAAATAACTACACAATTTCTTCATAATGTATGTCTAGAAAAGAAGAAAATATTTAAAAAAAACAAGAAAAATAAAATAAAAAACTTAAGATTGCAGAATCGAAAGTCGTAGTAAAAGAAAACTTAAAAAGATTAAGCGGATAGAAAATGTTTGCACAACACAAATTTTAAGAAATATATATATATATAAATATATATAATATATATATATACTGCAAAAAAATTTTTTTTTTTAAAACAAAGTTTTAAGTAGAATTATTTATTAACATTTTATTTCGAAGTGTCCCAAAATCCATTGCCTGCAAAATGTATTTTTCCAACTATAAATTATATATGAATAATATATATTTAGTATTTTTTGAAATTATAAATTTTGCCGATAAATGACTGATTTGAACGATGCTTTCGCTAATGTAAACGTATCTTTTCTTTGAACAAACAGAGAATCAGCACACTCAAATTGGGAAAACCCATTAAATTTATCCATTCATATCACCTTTAGCCATAGACGAAAGACGTTTAAAACGATTGATCTCAAAGTAACTGTTCACTCAAGGGAAAAAGGCTGCCATATGAGAATCAAGATGAGATGAATGGAAATTAATAATTGTAGAATAATGAAAATTAGAAAATAAGAATAGAATGAAAAAAAACAATCCCTGGATGAATTAAAAAAATGTCGAAAAATTGAATGAAATAAAATATGAAAGGGTAAACAGTTTATGAGGAAGTTGATTACAGATACTGAAGGTTGTAAAATTGTCATTTAAATAATCTAAATAACATAAGGAAAACGATGAACAATAATTAGGGAGTTGGTGGTCAAATTAAATTTTGTGTTATTTATATTATTCGAAAATTGTCCCATTTTTGAAATTTTTAAAATATTTGGTTTTTTAATGAATTTTCGATTGTTTTGAACAAATTTTTTTGATTTTACATGTAGATGTTCTAGTTCCAAAATTTAATGGATTTGGTCCGTTTTAGGTGGAAAGTCCTTTTCAATCGGTTCTCCTCTGCCTTGATTGGATTATATTTCTTTGTCCTGTAGTTAAATCTAAGGTTTTCCCAATCCACAGTGCCATGTGTTGGAGGCATGAAAATGGATATTATAGACCCAATGTCTTACGTCGTTAGTAGTTACGCCAATAAAATTGGTGAAATTTTATTAAAAGCATAGAAAATTGAATACAACTTGGGAACCAGTAATAAGGCAATAAAAAATAAAGCGATGGTAATAAAAATTGAATTCGAATCTCTAATTTCTTTGAATTGACAACTTCAAAAAAAGGAAGAAAAAAAATAATCTTAAAAAAAAATTGGTTAAAAGATCTTAGGTGCCAAAACGACCCAGAATTCATTCACAGATGTCAAACAGGACATGGCAAAATATCATTCAATCGATCAGTTTAATACCCCAGTGAGTGAATAAACGATATATTCGACATTTCAAAAATTGAAGAATTTTTAAGAGCGTAAAACAAAAACATTACTAAATATGGCGATAAAGATTTTCCAGTTTGAAATAATGAAATATATACATATATATATCTCCAGAAATATAGATTTAAATAGAAAATTATATTGATAATATTTCTTAGCCAAATAAAATAAAGGTTAAAATATTTTTTTTTCCTGACGATTTTTTTTCTGCATATGATTTCAAGGTTTTTTTTTTACAAATATTTTTTTGTAATTGTTTTAAATTTGTTTTGTTCACATATTTATAGATAGCCTATGGATATTATTAGTCCTTTAAAACACGGAAATGTTATATGGCACATATTATTTTTACGGAGTCCAATTTCTTTTGCTTTTAAATTGGGTGGATTTTAACATCATTTGAAAATAAAAATCACATTTTCAAATAGTGCCTCATATGTAAAATAAGATATTGGCAAATAATTTGTTGTGAATATATTATAAACCACGTATTAAAACCAATATAAAAATAATATATGTGTGTGTGTGTGTGTTTGTAATGTATAAAATGAGACCGAACTGAAAGTTTGAAATATTAAATATGTTTAATTCGTTTAATTTTGTTTCTAAACATTCCATAACCAGAGCAAATCGAACTTTAAAAATTCAATTTTAATGAATAAACAAAAACTAAATATCGTTTTTTACAATCATGTTCTATAGTTGTTCTGTGATCTATCTAAAAGATACCAACCCAGAGATTTTAAATCTATAACAAAAAACAAAGGGTCTGAATATATATTTATTTAATCCATATTATGCAGTAAGGGAACACAGTGATTAATGCGCCTGGGAAATTGCAAATAAACAATATTTTTGGTAAATGGAAATATACACCTGAAAATTCCATTATTATTATTCATATTATTATCCTAGATAGACAGAAATGTTAAATAAATATATATACATCGAAATATATATATGAATATATAAAAACTAATATTTTATTGTTTATTGTTACATTGTCAAATATTTGGTTTGATAAGATATTGTCTTTATAGATTTGAAGATACAATATAGATCAAATGTCTTTTATTCATTCTCCAGAATCCATTAATTTAGTTCGCAATTTAAGATTTTTTTGTATGCCGAGAAATTTTTTTTTTTTTTATAATTATATCATTTTAGAATGTTTAAATGACGTTGGATTACAGCTCTTTCATTAACATTAGACATTCTTTTCAAAAAAAAATAGGATCTTCTTTTCGTATGGTTATAAACATATATTAGTGAAAGTGTGTGAAAAAGCTACAAAGTTGGATTTTAAAACAAATTAAGAGGGATGTGCCCAGTTACCCATGTGTTAGAAATTTAAAAAACAAAATTATATATGATTCAAAAAAAATTATTATATGTTGCAAAAAAATTTTTTCAAATTAAATGTTCCTGAATAGTATTTTCTAATAAAATTTTTTTTGGACTAGAATAAATAGGAAAAAAAATTTTATGGTGAATTAAAAATTTTCAAGAATATTTTTACTTTCCTCTAAATGTAATTTTGAAAATTCTTTCAAAAGAGTTGTTTTTGGAGTCCAACAATCAAATTTTTGTATCAAATAATTATGAATATATAACTATATAAATGTTGCTAAATAGTTGAATATCTTAATAGGTAAAATATTGCCTATGTTAAATATGATTTTTTTAGAACAAAAAACATCCAGATTTCATTGACGTGTTTGTTCTCAGATATTAACATTTTTTTAATATTTAAAAACATATGTTTCTTTTTAGAAAATTTAAAATGGAATAAAAAAAATTTAAAAATATTAGAAACATTTTAATATTTGAAGAATCATTATTAATTATAGTTTTTTATATTTATCTTTACAATATCCTTCCATTTTATACCCATTTCAAATGTCTTTAAAAAAAAAAAACTTTCTTTTTTTCCAGGAATAAGTATTTTTTAACTGTTTCAAAAATTAAAAATTCGGAATTTCCAAAACTAATCCTACTTTTCGATTTTTTTTATTTTAAATTTATATATGATATATAAATTATTCATTTTTCAAAATTTTATTATAAGTGAATACAACTAGAGTGTTGAATAAACTTAAAATAGAATAGTCCGAAATTTTTGAAAACTACTTAGGGTCTCAAAATTTAAAATTTTATCTTAATAAACAATGATTATTTCTTTAATATTTTTTAAATATATTTGTTTTAAAATTTTAAAATTTATCGTTGAAGTTTTGAATATTTTTGATATTTTGAATATTATTTATTTTTTTTAAATAAAATGATAAATATACGAAATATCTTCCATAAATATATAAAAATCATATATATAGAATGAGCTTAAATATTCAGGAACTGTTTAATTAAACGACAATTTTAAACTGCTGATAAAAAAAAGTTCGTTAAAATATTTGGCTATATTTAAATTTTAAATAGTTCATTTATATATATGAGAATCAAGATGAGATGAATGGAACCATTCGTTAGAAAATGAATAAGTTTTCGTTAAAGAAAATAATTGAGTGGTTTAAATAGTAAATATTTAAAGCCAGAAAAGTTGTTAAAACATGTTGAGAGAAATCAGATTCAATTTAAATCAAGAATAATTTTATAATATATATATGAAATATATGTAATATATATATATATATATATATAATATAAAAAAAATATATATTTAATCAAGAAATAAAAATTAAAATAAATAAACAAATACGTTTTTCAAATTTACAAAGAGATCAAATATGGTATCTGGGTTGTGTAAATAGCAAGGAGTTTTAAATGATAAATACTGATGTAATTTTACGTGTCCCTATGTTACAATGCCAATTATAATTGTTCTACAAATGATCTGAAAAAACGTTTGTTGTGACGTGGCCGTTGTGACGTCGTCCCCCGGTCGCAGCGTCGACTGTGTCGTTCGATCCCGTTCGCGGCGCCAATTGTGACGTCACGTGCTCCCCAGGCTCTGATATCCTGGTCACGGACAGCACCAGTCAGACGTCTTTGTCGCGGCGTCAGCTGTTCGCCGGGTGTCGCTGCTCCAAACGTGACGTTCTAACCCTTTGGTTAGATTGATACCAGCCTCGCCTCGTTCCCAACCCGCTTCCAACGCCTGGTTACCAGGGTAACTGCACTGATCTCCGGTCTGCCTACCCACGTTGTGAATTGATCTTAGACAGACGAGATCAAACAGGGTTTGGGGCCGTAATGCAAGTTGAGTTCTAACGGGGGTGATAACACACAATTATGTATAAAAAAAAAATAAAATAAAACTCACAAGGTCCAACGTATCAAAAAAAAAGGTAACAAACTTTTTATGTCTATTTGCTCGGTACATAGGACTATGTCTACCTCCGACCCGTTCTGTGGATTGTGGCACGACGCTTTTACTAGGCAACTTTAAGGCTTCCAGTTGTCTGCTCTCTAAGAAATTTGTGTTTCGGTGTGTCTTTGGACGAAAGTCGAAAAAAAAAAACTTATTTCTGTGGTCTGATTCTAAGTCGCTCTTCAAACTACTTGTTCTTGGTTGAAGAAGAGTCCAGAAGTGTGCGTGAATCTTGGTCAGCTATCTTGACGCGGTTTCAACACTGGGCGCTCATCTCTGCTTGTCGTTCACGGCTGAACTCTTCTCTCGTCCGGGTCAAAAACTCAACTTCTTCTCTCAGAGTCTGAATTACTGGTCACTCATCTCCGCCGTCAGTGCGGAATTACATTCTCCTCCTCTGAATTCGCCTGGTTCACTTCGAACTTTCCGCCGTCGGTGCGCGAACGAACTTCTTCTTCGGCTTGGGCGCGGCTGCAACTTCTTCACCGGGGCCAAACGAACTGGCCTCTTCTTGCCCGCATGGTTGAGGGGGCGAACGAAACCTGCCCGCCGTCCGCGCTGCAAACTCCCTCGCCGTCCGCGGCTGAACTGATCTGATTTCTGTCGGTTGGGGTCCGTCTTTTATTGACGCAGTCAAAACTGGGGTGGGTCTGTCGGCGTCGGGGTTTTTTTTGATAATTCTAAATACGTATCCACCCTTCTTATTTCTGGTTAGGGATTTTCCATTTTCGGTAACTCACTTTTGTTTCCCACTTCCTTATTGTGCCTCTGAGGGGCGTATACCCGCTTCCCCGCTTCTTCGTATCGGCCCTCACACACACTTCTGACGTCTGATTCCTCGTGCGTCACGTGACCGCTCGGCCAATGAGGTCCTGGTCGGGATCTTTTTCTCCTCCTTCGTGCGTCACGTGACCTTATTTCGGCCAATGAGGTCCTGGTCGGGTATCTTTTCCTCCTCCTTCGTGTGTCATGTGATCCCATTTAGCCAATGACGTCTTTAGTCGGGCGTGGACAATCCGTGGCTTTGTTTTGGAAAAAGAAAACACCTTGCTTAAAAAAAAAAAAATTTAAATCGCCCTTATCATAAGCGACTGAGATGACACCTTCGGTTTTTTAACACGTGGTATTTGTCAAGCAGTTTATCGCTAATTGGATACGACCTAAGAAAGGGATTTCTCAGACCTGTTGGCGTTTTCGTGAACGAATAAAAATATTTCACTTTTTTTTTCGTTTGATAAAGGCCCGATAAACAAAAAATTTTCATTATCTCAAAAAAAAAACATTTTCAGTGAACATCATCTTGTGTGGCTTTTTTTTCAATTCTGAAATTGTCTTTGTTTTCATATTTATTAATGGTTTGTTTTTATATCAATTAGACCCTTTCCATTTGTTACCTATCAATTTTTTTTTCATTGTCCCTAAACTTCGTTTATTCAACCATTTGATAACAAACTTCCATTTTTCGTGGACACGGAAGTAGGTCAGGTGTTTGACCTGGATATTTTTCGACATCTGTTATGTGTCAGTCGAGCGTGTGTGTCTCGCTTATGACCTGTTTTCGTATTATTTTTTTTTTTTTTTTTTTCTTGTTTTCTTTTCTTTTCTTTCTCCCAGATCGCTTGAATGTAAAGAAAGAATTATTCCTAAACCCCGAAATATTTTTTCAGCCCTAAATAATTATCAAATGGTTGATAAACCGTAAAAAAACAAATCATATATTTATGAATATTTCTTTTCAAATCGTCTGATTATGCATGGTGCCACAGTACGTTCCATTACGAGTGGAAATGATATTTTTTTTTAAATTTATTTCCAGTTTTTTGTTAACTTTGTTTAGTCAGGAAGGTAGATTGGACGTGATTTGGGACACATTTTTGTTTCACAGGAACGTGTTTTTGAAGAAATCCCTATATTGAAGTAAAATTGTTGTGAGTAATTAGAATAATCACATTGGAAAACCAATACATTAGTTATTATGGGAAATAATTGAAAATGAAATTTAGAAAATTTTTGATAAAACTATCCCTTATATTAAAATAAATAATTTATAAGGAATTTATAGCGTATAATATAAAAGAAATTTTAAGACAATGTCAGAACATTGAAATGAGATAGGAGGTTTGAAAAATAAATTTTTTGAAGATAACATTTTTAAAAAACATAATAAGATTTATAAATATTTTACAGTATTCTAATTTCAAAAAAAAATTTAAGGTTTTTAGAAACAAAATATTGTTTTTGTGGGAAAAAAAATTATAAAAATTCTAATTACTCTTTAATAACTTCAAGTCTATTTCTTTTTAAATGAATCTCGGTTTTTAGATTTATTTGATTTATGGATTTTAAAACTTTCTTCAAAAATTTTCATAAATATAATCACAAGACAGACATTTTTATAATTTCCATATTTATCAAATTATTATAAGATACTACATGAATATATTTTCATACAGGACTCAATAAAAGTAATGAGAAAATTAGAAAATTCCCTAAAAGCAAAACTTCTATGATTAAATTAAATATTTATCTAGAAAAGAACCAATAACACACACACAAACACAAAAAAGAGAGAGATCCCTCATCAAAAACAATAAATTATTCAAACTGATCAGTGAATTCAGAAGAGAAAGCATTTATCTAGGAATATATTTATCTCAAATAACAACAAAAGAGACTTTTGACCAACACAAGGAATTGTTAAATAGAATATTCCGGTTAGATAAAAAAAATTAAAAACAAATGAAAACTACAGAAAAAAGTAATTTTTCCATCAAGACATTCATTTCTATAGTTTATATCTTGGAATATATAGGCATAAATATTTATTCCGATTCTTTATGGGGTCAAAATTTAAATGAGGAATCTAAAATGAAATAACAAAAATGAAAGAATATTACTTCTGATAACCCATTTTTAATATTTTTTTTATTGAAAAAAAAATATATATATATATATATATATATATATATATATATATATATATGAAGTTTATCAGGAGGACCCAAAAAAAGTTTGAAAATATGGATAATAAACAAATATTAGACAGGTGTCATATAGGTATCTTTGTCCCAATAATTATCAAACATCACGACATGACAGTAACGAGACGAAACCCAAGAACAGGAATCAAGTCTTTCTAACAAGCAACAAAATGACCTTAATAGCCAGAATTAGAACTCCCTCTGGCAATTTAGTATTCTTTGGTTATAATTATTATGCCATCCTATTTTTATGTATTTTATCGTAGAATGGTGTCATTGTATTAAAGATAACATGAGAAAAATGTCCAGTTAACATTTCAAAATACTAACCAACCAACGAAATCGTAAATATAATCTCAGAAAAACTTGAGGTATGTATTATGCCCAAGAAAGAATTAGAAGACGAAAATATATGATATGTGGTGTTTTAGAAAATCATTTATATAAAAAAAACATCTTCATTAGAAGAATTAAAAATAAATATGCCAGTAACCCTGAAAAAATTGTTTATATAAATAATGAAGAGCCAATTTTTTCATTTGCTGAATATGAAAATTAAGATATTTTATAAATATGGAAACCATTTCAAAAATTTTGTTGTTCGTAAAAAACAAAGTCACATCGTATAACATTTTCAGATCGATATCAAAAAATTCAGAGCTTTTTCCCCTCTCTTGTTCAAGTTGGTCTTTTGTCGGAATGGCCGGTGGATACCAAACTCAAAACGAGCATGTTTGTGAAATGCGACTTCGGGACTTAAAGAAATAAAGAATTTTTATTCTTAGCAATTTTGAAATGCATACATATGGGTTATGTCCCTGTTTTTAGGAAATTAGAAACAAATTTTAAAAAAAACATTATTATAGAAAAAAGAAAAATTTCATTTAAATTATAATATATATATAATATATATATATATATATTTAATGATAGTCTGTTTAATCCAATTTCATGAAAACCAATAACAAAATGATAATAATAAGAGAATAAGATCATTGATATTTGAATTATATTTTTGTTGATTAAAACT
>CAHIKZ030001867.1:22500-37500 GCA_903632075.3 Acanthosepion pharaonis
ATCCACCTATCATGATTTAAGACCTTTCAAGAAGACTTTTTGTCGATTGGGACTCACGCTCACCATAGACCTTGATATATTCGTTCCGACTCTTATATCTGATCTAATACTGAAGGTAGTGGAAGAATGTTCATTGTACTAGTTCATTAAGTATGAGACGACCTTGTTATACTCTATCTTTATAAGAGCCAGATCAGACTAAAAAATGGCGTATTGCTAACATGTCTAGGTTGGAGCTGCCTGAGTGAATTAAAATTTCATCTTCAGATGTGAGAGAATTCAAAACCTCCTATGCGGATTTGTGGGTGATGTATTATTTTTCCTCCTACAATTTCTTTCTCACAGTCGCGAGCCTCTCACTTCTCTATCGTTATTTTCATGGAAAGTCTTCTGATGAGCAACATTCCCTAGTCACACCACCAAGGATCTTTACAACTGGTAGCCATCATGGCACGTACACATATGTGAATCAGCATATCCTCTGAGAGAGCTGAGAATATACTGCATAATGAACTTGGTATATTGAATGTTTCTACACTATTTACATTATTCGGACTTGTCCTCAACTTTGTCCCCATATCTTCAACGTTAATTTCATTCTGCGTTAAGCCTATTGCCTTTTCAAGTATCTATTTTAAAAAAAAGAATGATTATTACGTTTTGAAACATTACCATGAACAATTATTCAGGAAAATTGTCCTCAATTTGTCGCCATATTTATTTTAACGTTGTTGGCTCCGGCCTTCTTCAGGTGGTTGGAATGTCGAACTGAACCCATTATTTTTCACTGGGGTAGATTATTCTGTTCCAGCCATGTTTAATAGATGTCATTTATCATTATTTCCCATTGATTTTCCATCGACATTCCAACCACCTGAAAAAGGCCGGAGCGTACAACGGCCGAAACGTTAGTGTTAAATATGGCGACAAAGATGATGACAATAGTCCGAATAATTTAAACAATGTAAATTTAATATCAATATCTTGAAATATAGACAGATATTGAATGTTTTTTGAATTTTGCTAGGTCTTTTGACATCGGATCAAAAGTTCACCAGGCTGATCACATCACAGGAAAATCTAACATTTTTTGATAGAGATTTAGCTGTTTTCCTTGACCGTTTCCTAACCCAGTATGAATGTTTAGTTCATCATTTTGAACCTGATATAAAGACACAATCCATGCAGTAAAAACACGCCTCTTCGCCTGATCCATGAAGGGACTACATTGTTTCATCTGCAAGGAAGCTGATGGTCTCGGTTTTGGAGGAAGCAAAAAGCACTGTTTATTTATTTTCAAAAGGGCCACATTGTGACTGCCTCAGCAGTCAAAAAACATTTATCAAAAACAAACGCCGTATACCAATAGTAAGGAGTACGTTCCATTCGAACAGCTTCTTCCCAAGAAGTATTGCTTTGTGGAACACACTCCCAGTAAGATGTTTTGTCAATCATTACAATCTTGACTTTCTCAAGTATATCATTAAATATTATCTTCCTTGTATTGAGCTTCACTTCTTGCCTCTTCTGATGCTCATACACCACAACACGTTAACCCTTTAGCTTTAGTATCTCTTGGTATTTGTAGGGCATGTAAATTAGTATAAAAATTAACTATCACATGGGAGATTGCATATGGAAGTTCTGTACTATTTTTTTTTCATTCTGAGTACATTTTTAACCCAGACTGCTTACGCTACCAATTTTTCTTTCTCTTCAAATGTCGCACCACTAAGAAAAAGAGCCCAGTGTCTAGTGCTAATTCCCTCATAGCCCTGGAATATATATATATATATATATATATATATAAACTTAGGATTAAAGAGATTATAAATGGTCAGATGTTAGTTAAAACGTTCCTGAACTTGACAAAATCCAAAGCAAGATCTGTAATGTAATCGATCCTGATTTGGCATGTCGATTTCAGTTACTTTCTGGCCAATGTGACGTGACTTCCCTCTTCCTTTTTTACAAATATTTTCATGGCAACTACTCTGCAGAGCTTTTTTTTTTCCATGGTGCCCGACTTCATGAATTTATGAGTGCTACTAGAACCGCATCTAGGTCCACTCTTGAAATAGTTAAATGTAGTCGCCTCTTCTGCTCCAACAGTTTTTGTCACACTTCACGCCCATTTAACCTCCTTCCGTTTACTTGCCTCCCTGATAACTACAATCTTCAAAAATGTAAATGCAACGTCAATCGCCATCTTCTTGGTCCCGTTCATCTGTTATCCTTTTTTCAATCCCCCCCTCTGTACGCAATGGAGAATCTCACAAAAACTTTCTTTTATTTATAAGATAATCCTACCGCGTTGTAGTAGCATTGTTGTAAAATAAAATTTTTTTATGAAAAGACAAAAACAAAAATTTTTGTTATTTGCATAAAGTTCCCGTGATTCTTGCAGCAATGACCGTGCTTTATATATATATTTATGCATTAGGATTATATATTTTGTGTAATCCTGTATTCCTATGCTATAAATCAATGAAGTTTTGCTCAAAAATAATGAAAAAGGCATTCATTTGTTTTAATTCTTGAAAAGGCTCGCCCCACCCCAAAACCAAAAATTCGATTTTACCATATACGTGATAAAGATAAAAAACAAAATATTCCAAGGGTTTTATTTTTCATTTTGCTAAATGGATAGTACTTATGCATTTTTAATGCCTTTAACAGTTTATAGCTGTAGCATAGTAAGCAAACTTACAAATAAATAAAAACACATTCTAGAAGTTTTCAGGAAGTTCTAGAAGTGATGAATTCAAATTTTTTAATTGGTATACTTATCGAGTAAGTTGAAAAAGACGCATGAATACTCTTGGAGGCTCTTTTATTTTACGCAAAAGAGTATACAAGCTGCTAGCGAAATCACTGGAAGAAAATTATAAACCCAGAGAGGAGATAAATGTCATCAGGTGGTAAATATGTGAAATCATTTAAAAGTTTTAACTGTTACGGATGGTGGTGGATATGTGTAATGAATGTTATTTTGTATCGCTAGCCAACGCGCTGTCTGTATCTGTTGTCGCTTCTGTGAAAATAAATAAATAGCATTACATTCAGAACATCACTTTTATATTTATATGAGCAACGAGTAAAGGTTTAAATTGATCATGGATCATTGAGAGATATAACCTTTTGCTTATTAAGTTTGCTTTCTGTTTCTGCAAAATAACTTTGTCTTACGGTATCCTAAAATCAAATCCTGCCCAATGTTCTTACTTAACCATTTCTCCATCTTGAATTCCACGGTAAAGCCAGATATATTACTAATGGATGCTATGTTCAACTTCAGAATCATGTCAGTGGATTTTAAAGGCATGTCTGTGTTTTCATTTCCGCAATACATTAGTGTCGTAGGTTTACAGATATATTTATTTTAGAGGGAGACTACTGTAGACAACAGGATATATTTCGTAAGAGCAACAACTCAAGCCCCGTGACAAAAACCGCAAATCGATAATTCACTCGTCTATATGATTTTTTAAAAATCATTTCACCCCAAGCCAGGCAATAAAGCCACTATGACAATAAGAAAAAAGGAACCATTATTAAGGAGAGAGAACAATAAAAGAAGACAAATAAAGAAGACAGAAGTTAAAACTTGACATTAGATTAAAATTTTTGATGATCAATTTGACTGTAAAGAGGGAAGCCCAAATAGGTATCCACAAGTGTGACGTGAAAGAGAAGAGACTGTTAAAGTAGAACTTACGGTTTCATCTATCCACTCCAACTGTAAAATCCTGTCACCTTATTGACAGTCTAGTACAGCGCTTAAATTAATAAAGTCTAGCTACTAAAGAGGAAAATTCATCAGAACAATAAACATGAAAATATTTACAGAAAAAGCGCGAAGAAGCTACGTTACGGCGGTGAGAAAGTAGCTGAAGCCTAAATGCCAGGTCAGGGCCAATAACATTGTAGATTATTCTTTTTATGTTACCACGAACCTCCAAATTCGAAGCAGAACCATCAGACAAGATTTGATAGCAATATTCTATGTAATAGCGCACGTATGAATATGTGAGTCTTTGATGTAATGAATATGCATACACCTGGGTTCCCCCTCATAGTAACATGATTGGCTGGTGTCAGGCATAAATACAGACTGATGTGAAGGTGCAGGACAATGCCCAATGACTACGCCTATTGCCTACCACTACGACGATGACCAGTCCATTAGGGTTACCTGCTAGATTGTCCCACTCGGTTACAGTAGTCAACAACCACTTTGCTACTTCGAACAAATATATCCCTTTCCGGGATATATTAGTCTTTATGGAAGAAGATAATTTTGTTGCCCATTTTTAAAAAAAATAAGCAATCTGCCGTAATCGTTTACCTCCAAGAAAATGTGTGTTGTCAGCTAAACTATGTCGATTTCATTCAAACCCATTGCCTTGTCTCTATTATTTCTTAAAATACAAAAGTTTATTCTTGTCTCCGTATTTAAGAATCTTGTAGTTCTCAACACTGTCTTAAAGACTTTGACGAGCTTTTTTTTGTAATATATTTTATCGTGGAATGCCGCTAGTCATAGATTATAGGAAAGCCTTTTTGAGAAAAAAAACAAACTTGTAATCATCTTACAAGTAATTAAAGTGTTATAAAACGCGAAGGCGAATTAAATTTAAAGTTATCCTCGGAAGACATTAACAAGGGAGATAACTGTGTGCATTTGTTTGTTTCAGGAAAGATTTTTGCGGTTATTTCAGATTATATCGAAGCTAGAGAGTGAGCATGGCGGGAAAGGGCGCAAACAACGCAAGACTTTCCTTGCGATTTCAGAAGCCATCATAGAAACTTGTAATAGTAAATATACAGTTTTTAACAAACACCGTTTCCCAGGTATTTCCGTTCTACGATTTAACAAATGAGAACGTGTAAATTATGTGATTAAGTTAAAATGTTGGGAGGGGGTAAATATATTAACCAACAGTTAATTTCGTCGATTCGTCGCTCCTGTCCCACCGATAAGAAAAACGTATTATCCATGGCGTCATCACTTGGCGGTGTTGTTTTCTTTTATATATGCTAAAGACCATCGTATATAGACATAGGCATGCTCGGAGGTAACCACATTTTACGTATTAAGTATTTCGCCCAACAGTCGCTGTTAAACAACTCTGAGAATTCTGCTGGGAAATTAAGCGGACCGTTTCAATTTCTTTGTTGGCTGAAAAACGATTTCGCATAACAAATTATGTTGATAGCTAACAATAGATTTTATAAAAAAAAACAAATTGAGAATTTCAAAGTTCATTAGCAATGAAGAATTATTAATCTTTCTATGAGACCTTGTTTTTTTTTTTTTTTTTTTTACATGAAAATTCTTATAGTATTAATTCGTAGTAAACTACGAAACCATTGACCTGACACCGTATTTTTGTCTATCAAGGCTAGTATCTGTGTGTGTTTGTAAATTGCAGAAAAAAGTAGCATCCAGAGGGTGGAAATTTATGAACTAATTCATTCATATCATCTCTTATCTGTCTGTATGCCTATCTCTCCCCCGTTTCGTTTATATAAGGAAGGTTACTCAACTCTGACATCAGTTTATTGCATATTTTTCGGTAGCATATTTATATGACCTTCTTTTGTTCAATAACAGATGGACGTTTTTGAAATACGGTCAGGCAAAACAGTGGTCTGAATTTTGAAGATGTGAACATTTGAGGATTAATAGTATTTTGAATAATGGTAGAAATTATTTTTCCTTGGAATTTGGGAAAATTCAGATCATAATTTTCTGTCATATTGCCCCGGAGACAACTAGGTAAGTTGGTCGAAGACCTAGTCATACTAAACCTTAATGACTTCTGTTTGGTTTATTTCAGGTTCGAATCTCATGGAAATTTATAAACTCATTTGATCCATTTTCTAAGAATTATTTTAGCTCATTCTTTCTTTCCTTCCTTCTCTTCGATACATAGTTTTCACCGGTTTGTTTCCCTGTACAATATTAATTATTTCAAGGTTTCAAATCATCATTATGCATTCTCATTCAGTGTTGCTACCCGGTAATATCTAATTATGTAGTAAAACTTTGATGTAGACTTACATCTTGGTGGAAGTTTTCCGCAGGTTCATCAATTCGTCCTTATTTTAATAATGAAAAGTGCATTGAATTCACATAATCTTTATTTTCCATATAACCTTATATGTTATCAGCGAATAAGTGGAATCGGCGTATCGAGTGTAAATTCTGACGAGGTCTATTGCGTCCACTTCACACTGTTACCCTTGGAAAAGTTACGAATTCTTCTTCCGGCTATGGGCTAGATAGCAGAACAGACTAAGGGTGCTTACCTTGCCTAGATTAGAGAAGGAACAGTCTGAGTTCAAACCCTAATAGATAATAAGATATTTTGGGCTCACTAGCATTGGTAGGCTAATCAATCTAGGAAAAGCTTATCTCTGCGTAGGGATAGGTTCGTAGACACACCCAGTGTAGATACAGTTATAGAATATTGTGTTCCCAAGTTACTCTAATGGCTGAGGAGACGCGTGATGGTGTCGTTATTATAACGTGGCATTGAGACAGAATATAACGTGAAGTATAGATGTACAATTCCAAAGGAACTGGGTTAATTGAAACACGTTATGCCACTCTGAACCTTTTCGCTTAAAAAAAAAAATGATTTAAACATCAGAATTTATCTATTTATCTCAATTCCCGTGGTAGGATTTTATTTGATAAAAAACGAGTAGGTTTTCCCCAGTCCGTTTTAATTGAAATTTTCTTCCCACGTTTACCGCCAGTGCAAATAACACAATTTCAATACAACTCTGTCTTTTTGGCGCCAAGTATATTTATAGCCAATAGTAACATCCAGCGTAAAGGGCCAGATTTCGATTATCCAAACGTTGCACATTCACTATCTTAGTTTCGTTTTTAATTACTTATCTGTCATTTGTTATTATACCTGCCTCGTTTTGATATCGATATCACTTTGGCATTGTCGAATTAGAAAGCAGAACAGTTGCGTCATAAAAAAAAAACAAATGGACCAAAAACCGTATATGACGTAAATACAATCTCAGTGAGTCTTTTAAACGGAAAGGAAAATTTTCAGAAAGAGAAAAACCATAATTCTAAATAAGAATTCTTTGCATATGCGGTATTAAATAATTTATAAACTTTACAATATACAACAATCCATAGAAGCAGCCAACTGGACAGAGGCAAAACAGTTTGTCAAGATTTATCACCAGTATCGTATAACGTGACACTACGAAGCCGTGTACAAGGCATGAATGTTTTAATCAAAGTACTTCCATAACAACTAAGGAATAATACTTACTGATCTCGTTTTTACAATGATATAAAAAAATAAAACATAGAAGTCATTACCTGAAACAGAGAGGATACAGAAACTAGCTGGTAATATATGAAGGATACTCAACATAAACGAGGAAAGTAAAAAAAAACCTCTGAAAAACAAAATAATCTGTTTCGTCTTTCGATAGCAATATGCACATTGTCTCATTGCTATGAAAGTCAACATCTTTACAATGAAATTAATATTAACTAACTGATGTTGGCAACATTTTCAATATATACTGATAATTCAAGAAATATAAGTTACGAATGTCAGCGTATAATATTTATTTTGTATTATAAATATTTACAAATTAATCATGTGAGATGTTATCGTGTTATTCGAGAGCTGCTTTCCATATTGTAAATATGTAAATATACAGGATTCACTTTTCGGTATTGTTGAGAACTTTTTGTTGCTTTGTTGGCTTCCGACAATCTGTTTCATCAGAAAAAAATGGAAGCATTCGACAAACCCACCACAGGTTTGGCTTTTGTCTTCCTGTAAGGCCGCCTTCAGGGCATCATCGCCCAGGACCTGTAGCCGTAAAGTAGACAACCCTGAACGAGCTGCTCCTTCAACGTCATCTTACCGCGCCGCTGCTTGAGTTATGCGCAACACACCAGCATTGGTCAAGAGAAATGACCCCAACCCATCGCTTTTCTGGCACGTGATGCACTCATTTGCGCATCAGTGATCACTTCCACTTCCACACGACGTAAAAAAGGATGAATTTTGGTTATCTTATACATTGGATGGAACTTATCGCGAGAATTTTGATCCTTTTTTTTTTTAATTAGTCTACCAATATAATTTAGAAAACAACAGTTGGTAGGTGGACTAATGCCTTACAAAAAAAATTATCTTTCTTTTAAATGTGATAATAATATCAAGCTAATAATTTTGGAGTAAGAACATAAGTCTGTGATATTTTATTATACATTATGAAATGGGCAAAGTCCGACAATTATTTTAAGACATTTTTTTACGTTTACACATTCTTTTTATAGATATAAATATTTAAGTAAATGCTCCGTTTATAATCTTTATAATCTAGGATGGTTCGGTTAGCAAGGTCGATTTTACTGCTTTTAAACTACAATCTTCCATGAATCTCTCACGTACATTCATATCTGCTCATGGCGTATCAAATGTAAACAAATGACGCCACACATTATGAAATGGACAAGTCCGACAATTATTTTAACCCTTTTTTTTTGTTTATACGTTCTTTTTATAGATACAGATAGTTAAGTAAATGCTTTGTTTTTAATAAACAGTATTAATAACATTTACCGGCCTGAATGTCTTGCTAATCGAACGATCCTCTGTGGCTCAATCGGTTAAGGCACGTCAGGCTATATGATGGTTCCGTATAGGATATAGGTTCGATTCTTGACGGAGGACGAATATTTTCTATGAAAATTTCTCGGACATTCAGATATTTGTATCTATAAAAAGAATGTATAAACGTAGAAATGTTTTAAAATATTTTATTATGTAACTCGAGGATTAATATCGCAATAAACTTATTTTTTATGATTTCAGTTTTAAGAATTTGCCTTAATCCCTTTCGTTCTGCTTTTCTGCGCGGCATCCCCTCATTAAGTGGGGCTATCATGGCTCTTCACAACTTCCTATCATTTGTAAATGCTAGTAAGTTTTCTCTTTTCATCATGACTCGCATTCTCTGTTCTGCCATTCATTTAACAAGATCGTTAGGTACCTTATTCGCTGTATCCCGTTGTCTCACTTGCTTTTATGCTATTCATGAGTTTTTTATGAAATGCCTCTTTTAATTCTCCAGCACCATCCCCTTTTTAAGTTTTTTCTTATAAGGTTTTTGTCATTTTTTTTTTCCTTTAAAACTTATGATTTTGGTATTTACAGTCTGTTCTCAGCACCATCCTTAAGAACCAATTTCCAAATCGTTTCTGTTTGATTTTTAACAAAAACATTTTTTTTTAATACGTGTTCGTTATCATCTTCTGTGGCATTTCTGTTATCATCTCTATTTTTTGCGATTAGTGTGTCTGGTAATAATAAATCCTGGTAGGACTTCTAGTTTTTCAACATCGCCTTGTTGCAAAGTTTGAATAAATCTGGTAAAACTGATAAGAAAAATAAGATATTGTAATTTATTGATACATCGGAATATAATTTTGGCAACTGAGAAAACTTTGCAAATATAATTGCCTCGCACCAGCTTCTCTATTCAAAAGAAAAACACGGGATTCATCATGAAAATGAATTGTGGGTAAAAACTGAAAATAATATCCAGTCTTTTGAATAGAAGTAGAGGTTTATTTATTGTTTCAGGTTTAGGATTGGGTTTCCAGTTCCTCCTCATTCGCTTAGAATTCCAGCCGCCCCTTGCGTCTTAGTGGTATTATCGCGTTGCTTGGGGTGAATTGATTGAAAAAACAAATCCAAACTAAAACTATAATTGAGAAAATTGAAAATAATGCTAAACCAAGATAATACATGAACACTGAAAATAATATGAAACTAATAATACCTACTACTAGTTATGTTAAATTTAAAATAGTAGCAAATCTAAAATCAAAGGTTAAAGACCATTATAGTTTATAGAATGTCAGGGACTGCTTATTAACATTTAAAAAATTAAAACGTTAATATCTCCACGTATACGACATGGGAGTTTAAACAAATTTGTTTCTAATACTTATGTCCTTTGGATTTATATATAAATAAATGTTATGTTGCATTTGTTTGTATGACAATGCATGTTATTACCAATATTGTAATTTCAATAAGCATCAATCCATTTCAAAGCTGAAACTCACAAAATATATTACTCATGTAAGTACACCTGAGAATTGTATTCTGGAAATATTGACTTGAAGTGATAAAATGCTAGATAATATATTGATACACCCTGACCGCAGGGTTCGTCTACGAAACTCTAGGGTCGCAATACTGAAGATAACATTACTCAGCTAAGTAACAAACATATTAGATTTATTAATTATACATATATGTGTTTGTACATATTCTCAGATAGAATATATCTTTAGAAGAGATAAAATGAATGCAAAGACAAGAGGAAAATTATACTTAATTTTAACCCATGCGTTTCTTCAGCTGACGGCTTCATCAAGGCAAATGTGATAATTTTATTTTGCAACAAGTATGTGTATGTGTCAGTTACTCAATTTTTTTAAGTTTAAAAACGCTCATAAATATTCATCAGGTTAACTGAAAAATTTAGGTGTCAGATCCTTTCGAAGATGTAGTATAACGTAATCGAGGATCTAACACCTAAACTTTTCAGTTAACCTGATGAATATTTATGAGCGTTCTTCAATTAAAAATTTTGAGTTACTGTCAAATATATACCAACTGCAAAATAAAATCATCAAATTACCCTTGATATATATATATATATATATATATATGTGTGTGTGTCAAAAAAAAAATATATATATATATATATAATTTCATATGAAGAAAGTTAGTTTTAAGGTGTGCTATATTTACGGGATAAAGTGCTCAATATTAGAGATAGTGTATGTAAATATAAATATAGAAGTCAACACTCAGAGTCGACAGGCTGTTTCATGTTAGACGCAATCTTCTGGCGGCCTGACGAGTGTGTCTAGCATGAAACAGCCTTTTGCCTCTGAGTGTTGATTTCTATGTTCACTTTTATATTTATATTATTTCATATAAATATAAAACGAAAAAAATGATGCGGCCATTAAGTAAATAATAAAAAAAATTAAGAGACCCCGAACGCACAGAGCAACAGAAATAAAATAATGATAATCTGCATCCAGATCCACAATTACTTCCACCCAGTAGCGTCTAGAATATTTCAAAACAACCTTTGCCGCCCATCAAAATAACCGATAGAACAATACAATAGACTACACACAATGCATCACTGACCTATATATAAAAAGCGTAGCAAAAGCACAACGCATATAGCCTAACGATTCCGTATAAACATGAAACAGTCTGTTGCTGCTGAATGTTGAATTTAATGTTCACGTCTAAATTTACATATGCCCTATCCCTGATATTGAGCTCTTTAACCCATGAATATGAAATACATTATATGTATATTTTCAGATATATTATCATATAATATATATACGCACACACTCAAGTAAGCTGGAAAATCGAATCATCCTTGATAATGGCTAAAGATATAGCCGAAAGCGCTCGGAAATATAAAACATTTGAACAGTTCTTACACACCCTTTGTCCAGAAAAGAAAGCTCTTGTTCGGACACAAGAAAAATTAAATAAAAAGCTTAACCGTATTACGTTGTCTGTCGTTTTAATGAAACATGCATATATATATATATATATATATATATATATATATATATATATATATATATATGAAAAAATATAGTTTTAATGCATGTTATTGTTATGGCTAAAATTCTCATCATCATAGTGTGCAAATATAATTGTGGACATTGATAACCTGAAGTTTGCATTCAATAAGAAACAGACTGTCGCTACTCAGTTCACCCCAGTCGACACGCGCTTTCACGGCTGATATATTTGCAGACTCTCATATGAACACATTATTCTTTCCATGGTTTATGGATGCTACATACAGAAAATAAGTGATTGTAAATTACATCGATGAAACTATACTAAAATTATATTTATTCTCGCGTTTCTCATCCGTATATTTATGCAAAATGGGTCAAATTATAATATACATATACGCATGCCCATCAACAGGAAACCAAATGTGTATTTATGATTTTATATTGTGTGGGTTGATTCTCATAATACTAGACATTCAGCTAACCTCGTTTTCGAATGTAGATGGAATTGGGAGCGAGGCACAGACATCAGAATGCCGCAAAATGTCGGAGTCGGGTCGATGCCGGCCGCGTGACCTGATGCCAGCTTCTTCATCCAATTCCGATGTTGCGGCCTGGCTGGTATATTTATCAAGAGACGTGCTTTAGTGTACACCGCCAAAACTGATCATCACACAAGGTTACGCTAAATTATAAATTTCCTATGATCTGCATACTTGTAAAGAATTTTTTTGCTTTTCTCTGAGATCCAATAATATTTTTATACTGATATATAATATATGTGTGTGTGTTTGTATATGTGTGCATGCGTATATGTGTGTGCTTTTATTTGATTATTAAGTGTGTGGAAAGAATTCGTGTTTTTGAAATTTTTTATTGTAAATTCATTAACATTTCCTTTCAAAGAAAAAAGGTAGTTCTGAAAAATAATCATAACTAATATATAATTCTTGAAAATTGCTAGACCCAACCAGTACATACTTCTGCAAGACAACTGTTATTTCATGATTTTTTCATTATGTAAATTGGGTCGAACATATAACATTTCAGTGTGTGTGTGTATATATATATATATATATATATATATATATATATACACCGTTTATGCATTATTTTTATAGATATAATTTATTTAAGTAAATGCTGTTTTTGGGGTTTTTTTTTTAATTAAACATTATTAATTGCACTTAGTTGTCCGAATGTTCGAGAAATTTCGTAGAAAATATGTGTTTCTAACCTGGGAATCGTACCTGTAAATTATATCTTTAAAAATAACGTATGAACGGAAAATATATTAAAATAATTCTCAGACTTAATTCCTTTTATAATATACTGCAAATACTAAACGGCAGTGAGCTCATATCGTAAGCTCATGGTGAGCGTAGAATGGTATCGTTGTCTAGAGAAATGGTATTTTGCCAACGGAGAAGGATACGAAGAATCAACAGCAATCTGTGAACGACAGAGGCTGTGGAGAAAAATGACAATTTACGTGTCAGATAAGAATAAAAAAATAAGCGACACCAAATGATAGGGGGTATGCTGTGGCTTTAAGATGTTTTGCAATTGCTGTATAAAGTTTATCAGATAATAACCGTCAAATGCCTCAGAAAACTAAAGAAACTATGAGAAACTCTGACAAAACAAAGGGACGTGGAAGACTGTGACAAAACAAAGGGACGTGGAAGACTGTGACAAAACAAAGGGACGTGGAAGACTGTGACAAAACAAAGGGACGTGGAATTCTCTTTATAAAAATAACAGTCAAGGAAAACACTTTTAGGAAATTAAAGGTTGCTTTAAACTCTCATGCAATTAAGGGACCTGGAAAACTCTTAGTAAGCTAAGGGACCTGGAAAACTCTTAGTAAGCTAAGGGACCTGGAAAACTCTTAGTAAGCTAACGGTCGTGGAAAACTCTTAGTAAGCTAACGGTCGTGGAAAACTTTTAGAAAACTTACAAAATCATCGTGGAAATTTTTCAGATAACCAAGAGACAGGGAAAACTTATAAAATTAACAGACTGGGAAAATCATTCAGAAAATTGTCTCGTGAAAAGCCCGTTAAAAAATTAATGATCTTGGAAAACCTTTTAAAAAATTAATGATCTTGGAAAACCTTTTAAAAAATTAATGATCTTGGAAAACCCTTTAAAATACTAACGGTTTTGGAAAACTCATTAAAAAACTAACGGTTCTGAAAAATCCTTTAGAAAACTAACGGTGTTGGAAAAGTTACGAAAAAATATCTCAAATAACTTACGGTCGTGGAAAACTCCACAAAAATCTTAAGAACAAGAGTCTTTGACCCTGCATAGTTTATTATTGTTATCATCATTATTATCCTTATAAACGCATACACACGTCAATGTAGCAAATTCACACATACAATACACAAAGCACCATAAGGCAATGCACTAAACGTATATACCAGGCAATATATTCTCTGTACATACAGAAGGCAATATATTCTCTGTACATATAGAAGGCAATATATTCTCTGTACATACAGAAGGCAATATAATCAACTCAGAAAATTAAAATAATCAATGCACGCTGAAAACAATAAAATATGGCGGTTAGCACGAAGTTACATAGCGGCAAGCATCCATTGCTGATTGTATTCAGAGTATGAACAGTGCTATTAAAACTATTTCTGTTGCTAAGAAAGAACCAAGACTATTAAAAAAAAAAAAAACGCGATCGTGAACATAATTCCGTATAAAGGGCAAGAAGCTGCCACCACTACAATCTTTTCGTAAGATGAGAGACGAGGACTCCTTAAACAGAACAATTGGGATCGACAATTTTAGAGAAGAAATTTTAACTACGTATTTTCAAGGTTATGGTTTCATTTATCATTTCAAGATGTTAAATTCAACGCAAACATTAAGATGATACAAACGTTGACACTTCCACACACAACCACATTAATTATGTAGATATCCAATAAACTCGGCGTCACCATCCATGAAGACTGTTGATGGATTCAGTTTTATTGATATTGAATAAACGTAGTTTTTTTTTCTGATCAGATATCTGAAAGTTATTAAACACTTTAGCTAAAATTGACAGTCGATATCATACAAACATCGATGAGTTTCAATTAAAATGACATATAATCAATATATCGATAGGAAACATTTATTTTGATTCAACCGATATAAGGAGGATGACGATTTTGAATATGAATAAAACAAGTACATCCTGTATTTCGCACACAATTGTATACACAAAAAGGATGCACACCTACGCATATACACCTACAGATAAACGTGCACACTTACATGTACATTTCTTCATTTTATTAAATACACACGCAGAATTTATCGATAGGGTGAAGATAAACAAAATTTACATAGAT
>CAHIKZ030001867.1:42500-130000 GCA_903632075.3 Acanthosepion pharaonis
ACTTTTTAGCCTTGTGCCATAATTACAGTATTCAGTCAGTAATAAATCGTAGATATGTAATGTTTATACAAAGGCTTATAAACTTTTGTAGAATTTGTTTAAAGAAAACTTGAAGACATTGTTGTTTATTCTGTTTTTTTTTTCTTTATCTATTCTAAAATCGCGCTCTTTTCTTAACTATTATTATTATTAGTAGTAGTAATAGTAGTAGTATATTTCCTTTGATCTCCGATGTATACTCATGTCTTTCTGGGTCCCAGCCAGAGATCAAACGTCATAAATATCGTAATGACATTTTCCAATAAGCATTTTGGGAAAAAAAAACTAAGATCACACACAAAATGCAGTTCATAAGGTGTAAACTGTACTTTTAAGTACAATTTTTTTTGTATTTCGTTAAGACATGGGTTACCAGGAAGCCTTCAATGAATCTATCGGAAAATTTTCCAATCAATCCAAGGGCTCCAATTACAACTGGAATTGTTGATGTCCTCACGGGCCACATGTTGGATATTTCGATTTCAAGGCCCTTGTATTTTGAAAGTTTTTGAACATGTTTAAAGATACATTACAGCCTACAGCGACTGCCATGTCAATATGAAAGCACATTTCGTTTTTGTGGTCTCTGATCACGATGTCTGGGCGATTAGATGTCATTGTTCTGTGTGTCTTGTAAAGTCCCATAAAAGTTTTACAGGTTATATATCTATGGCCGGGTCTGGCTCATAGGTCTATGGCCGGGTCTGGCTCATACAACTGTCTTGCAGTTTCCTTTCCGTAAAAGTTGCAGATTTTCTAGTGGAAATATTGGATCACTCTGTCACGCCGGGTTTCATATTACAATTATTATTATGATTATTATTATATAATTTTTATTCGTGACAGCATATTCGTTCTGGCTGCTGTACTCTTCATCCTTCTTCAGTTCATGTTTAGTACTTTGTTCAAGTACTTTTGATCATCTTGGTCATATTGCGGAAAGCTTTTACTCAAATTAATCCAAAATGACGTCATGTGTAAAGTGGTTACTCAGTGCTAAGCGCACCGGAAATGTATGCATTAAATATCTATAACGGTATGCATTTCGCTTCTGTAAGTCCATTTATGTTGTCCTTTCATTATGCACAATATAAGCGAAGTATTGGATAATAAATTAATCACGAAAATCGATAGCCTTAGACATCTCAAAGGCGTTTAAGATGACGTAGCAAAAGCAGTTGCTACACAAACTCTCCATCTATGGAATCTCTGGAAGATACTTGGCAATTATCAAGTCGGTCCATGAAATACGTCGTTTATGTTTGGTTTTCTGAAGCCCATGAAATCCATGCATGTGTCTCCCAAGGTTCTGTTTTCGATCTCATTTTCTGATTTATGGCAACGACCTTCCCAGGAACATTCTCAGATCTTTAGTAAATATCCGCGCAGATGATACCACAGTTTGTGTTGTGGAGTTATTTTGCAGTGGAGGCTTGTATTTGTACTAAACCGGTCCTAAACAGTTCGACGTACAAAACGTTAGGAACTTGATATAATAGGTATTACGCGGAGTAATCTTATTGTGGGCGCTGAATAATTTCATATTCGACTAACTGTCGATTACTGTCGTCCGACATCGACTAGTATTTAGTCACCCCACCACGAGGGTATCATGTGGCCCAAGGCCAGTTTAACGTGGGATCTCCGAGCCCGTGGGATCTCCGAGCTCGTGGGCTCGGCCAAAAATATACCCTTTGAACCCGTATAAACGGGTTCAGGGTCGGTTTACCTCCACGAACGAGACCCTCGTTTCTCTTACTACTCCTACTTAGACTCTTTCACCTAATATATCAACTATAGAATAGGTGTGTTTCACCATAACATTGAAATTTTGAAAATATAGAAGACCAGATACATGGCGGCTCAATTCTAGCTTTAAAAGTTCAATGAGGAAAAACTCATTTATTACCTCCAAAACCATGTTATTAACGTTCCATTATCACTGAGCAGACACCGAAGATTTTTCAAATGATGAATCTTGTTGTACTCTCAATGAAGCTCTTTGCCTTGGACTTCTGTTCTGCCTCACGTTCAATCATCATATATGCGATCCATCACTAAAGATGCAGGGAAAGGCTCTGTAACCTGTACCACTACAGTTAGTACCCGTCTCCTCCTACACTGCTGTGGCTTACAGCCACTTCAGGTCGAAATATCGGCGAATATCTTTGCTGCTGTGACCACAATATTTCGACTGTTCTTCCCTCTAGCCTTCTCCAGTTGTCCGTCCGTGATATTTGAACTCTACTCTTTATTTAATCTACGGGAATAGATTGTTCTGTCTCGACTATCCATCTCTAGCTTCCAGCCACATCACATTGACATCCCGGTTTCCATACGATCATCGACTTTAAGGAATAAAATAAAATTAATTTTAAGTCGCATTAAAAAAATCTCCATGCAAAATTGTTTTGTTTTCTTGGTTTGTTCAATTAAATAAAATCTCTTGGAGCCAGAGATTTCATCTCTTCCTTCCCTTTTTCTCTCAGACACCCCTTTAAATCTTTTATAGAAAGATGTGCAGAAAGAGATGAATATATATATAGGATATATATATATATATATATATACACAATTTGTTTTTGTTCAATCTTACTTAAAATCTGACGATTGCCCTGAGGATGAAATTTCAGAGGAATGCAAAAGAGATGTGTTAAAAATGTGTATTTATTATTAAAATACACACACACATATATATATATATATATATATATATATATATATATATATATATAGAAGGTTAAATAAATCTATCCACCACATTGAATTGCCTTCACATTGTAAGCTGACTTTGATCAAATTTCATTTTCAGAAATGTTTTCAATTTGCCTTCTATTTTACAAGCTGATTTCAATGAGTTCATTGCATCGCCTCAGCCTCAGGAAAAAAAATCTAAACTCCGTTCAATTCAAGCAGAACCGCCCTTTGCCATAGAATTATTAAAAATCTGCTTCTGAGAATGAAAAAGATTCATTATAGACTTCATTTTATGTTCTAAGGTTTAATAAGGAATGTACATTTATAAATAGAAACACATAAGTAAATATTTACTAATAAACATAAATTCCTTAGTAAGCTTTCAAATGCGACTTTGCCTCGTTAAATCGGTACAGGCATGGGCATTTTCATTAATTCTATCAGGCACTATCAGAGTTATCTTGCATGATACAAAACGACGTAGGTATTATTATCATTATTATTATTCATATACTTATAAATTATTAATGTATACTGTAAGTAAGTATTCACCCATCCACATACATATATAAATCTAGATATGCATCGAAATTTCATCTTTTGAACAAAATGTCATCGAATCTCAACCACATATACACACACATATATATACGTATATATACGTACCTATACATGGTGAACAATTCTCGACCCGACTTTAGAATATCTATATTTCAATGAATTAATATAAAAATACTATATATATATATATATATATATATATATATATGTGTGTGTGTGTGTGTGCATATACATATTATTAAATGGACTTAGTCTGACAATTATTTTAATATATTTTCTGTTTATACATTATTTCTATAGATACAAATATTTAAATAAATGCTCTGTTTATAATAAACAGTATTAACATTTACCAGCCTGAATGTTCGAGAATTTTCGTAGAAAATATATCAGGTTATATGACATTTCCGTGTAGGATATAGGATCGATTTCTGTCGAGGACACATATTTTCAATGAAATTACCTTGACACAGTTGTCCAGTTGCCATCCAAGGTTATAGAACCCAATCTGGAGAGAGAAGAGGGTTTATATCTTTCCCATTAGCCCGTAAGTGAATGTAATGGATTCGAACTATGCTCCTCGATCCGAGCCGCTATCCATTACTCCACTGAATACACACCCCCACACATATATATATATATATATATATATATATATATATAATTTTCATCCTTGGAAGTGAGGCCTAATGAGTCGGGGAAAAAGAAATTCTCTGGGGAAATAAATTATAACTATGGACCCTTAAAGTCATTTGTTTTCTTTAAATTAAATTTATATATATGTGTGTGTGTGTGTGTGTTAAATGATTAAAACTGTACAAAGAAACTTCTTTGGAAAAATGATGGTTTTTATCCATGAATTCAGTCTTATATTGTTCTGAGAAGAAATAGAATTGAAGTATTCCTTTACATAACTTACTGGTTAGAATGTTATCGCATCAAATATGTAAACCGGATCTTACCATGATTTAGTTGGCGAGGAGGTTATTTCTGAATAATAGTTACTTTTAAACATTTCACTCTAATAAAGATGCAAGAAACAAGGACTTACTGAGTGTGACAGAATATGAGAAAAAAAATCTTGACTTTTCAAATTTAACAATATGAAAAAAATGTTTGCTTCTAAAAATGTATTGACTTTCACCCAATTACGCAGACCCAAGAAAATTGGATGAATAATGATTCCCCTCCATTGTCGCCTGGTGTTACCGTTTGCACCGAAGAAAGTAAGGGCCTCTGACAAAATGTCTGCCCATACATCTTTTAAATGATTTTTCTTAATTTCGATTGTGATGTTATTTCTATGGAAATGAATACTGTCAGGCAATTTAGTGGTTTAACTCACAGTGTCATAAAGAATCCATGCACGATTCTTAAAGCTGGGGAGGGTTGTTCTACTGTAATTTCCTTCCATGGGTGTAAATGCCTTTGTGGTATCACATATGACGGCCCACATGACAGGACGAGAAATCAAGTTAGATGATATGATTAAAAGGTTATCAACGTCAAGGCTTCCCTGAGTGAAGGTCAATATGTTATCCATTTAATGTCTTTTAAAATATCCTGATGGGAGCCTTTTGGTTGATGGAAAAAAATACCAAAAACGTTTTATGCAACACAATGTTTTAAAAATATTAGCAATTTAAAAAAAAAAGAATATTACAGAAAATGGTCGTGGAAAGAACAATGAGTATCAAAAGATTGTTTTCAATCAATTAAATAGGCACGATGTCACTTTGACTTGTCAATAATTTCACAAAAAACATTTTGATAAAATTTTCAGAATATAGATTTACTTACATTAATATATAAGGTACATTTCAGCTTATATCATGTTGTGCAGAAAATAATGTCCGATTTTAGAATCAACTTTTATTCCTAATATAGTATTTACAGCAGTGAAAATAGGAACTTTGAACACCTATATATTTGCCATCCAACTTTATTTGTGACTTTACGATAAAACGCTAAAGGTTTGGACGCCTAGAAATATTTGCAACTGATTTCCTTTTGGCTTAAAAAATTATCAAAAATGCTTTCTCATAGATATGACAGTAACATCAGACCAAATATCTATGTTAAGTAAAATAAAAAAAAGGAACAAATATATGGATCTTGAAACTGAAATTAAAAACCTGGCATCTTAAAACAAATGTGAAGCCCTTAATAATTGGAGCCCTGGGTACAACCATAATGTACAGATCAGAACATTAATGGTCAGGATTAACTCATGTATCCGTTCCATCTTCGAAGTATCTTTTTTCATTTTCTATTATGAATGTTACCTTTTTAGATTGTAAGCATCCCATTGAGGAGCATGTCTTTTATCATATTATATCTGTCAGTTATAATTATGTTCAGCAGTGTTTCTATTTTCCACACTTTTTTACAGCCATTTTATCATCTCCTGCCTGATTGCTTTCCTTTCTAATGTTTTGCTAAACATCTTATATATTTTTGCCATTCTTGTTAATGTATACTCTCCCCTTTTCATCAACTCGAGGAAATCAACTTCAACTAAATATTTCTTTTCTTTTTTTTGTTTCTTTTTTCTTTAGTGGGTGGATCTCGTTTGCTGATATCAGTAGCGGTTCCTTTAAGGAGATCCATTTTGAATTCCTAGCACCGTCAATGCTCTTATATTTGGTTGAATTCTATCAGCAGACATCTCTTTGTAATTTGACTCGTCTTGGATTCTGAAGAATTCTAGTTTGGTATTTTGTTTTGGATTTCTTTAATTTTTGTAATTTCGAGCTGGCATATGACTGGGAGTTGACCAATCCCCCAATCAGGGCTTGGATAAGTTTTAGTGTGTAAAACTACGTTTCTGAATACTATTTACATTATTCGGACTATTGTCCTCATATTTGTCGCCAAGACAAAAATTACAACATTTCGGTCGTTGTACGCTCCAGTCTTCTTCAGGTGGTTGGAATGTCGAACTGAACTCTTTATTTCGCTCACTGAGGTAGACTGTTCTAGTTCCACGTGCCATGTCTAATGGATGCCACAGTGGATAAAGACGTTAGTTAAATCCAGTGAGAGGACCCAAAAATGTGAGTTCAATACATGCTTATTGCGGTGGAGAACTTGGAGGGGGGAATTAAAAGGAGATAAATGATAATACTTATTATAAAACCCAGGCTGTGTGTGTGTCTGTACGTTTATATATGGGATCGGATTTCCTACATTTTTCAACCGATTTCAACAAAACTTCACAGGACTACGTAAAATTACCTTACGGTGGTTCTGACAGCGGAAAAAATTGGAAAAACACAATTGTTTTTGTACGAAATCAATTTGAAAACACGATTAAGAGGCATCGCGAGAATGAAAGGGGGACAACTCATATCGAGTTATACTTATTATAAAACCCAGGTTGTTTGTGTGTGTGTGTTCGTTTATATATGGGATCGGATTTCCTACATTTTTCAACCGATTTCAACAAAACTTCACTTTTTTTGGCAGGTACTGTTTCTTATAGTCTTGTACACTTTTTTCTTTATTTTTACATTCAGAATGCTTTCAAAATCCCATTTACAAGACAATTGTTTATAATAAAATTCTATTCAATCGGTAGACTAATAACGATTGAAAACAATGTTTTTGTTTGGGTTTGACCAATTCGTAAAAAATAAAATTAAAAAAAAATCTAATTAAGACATGCGTGTCCGTCAACCTTAAACAATAATCTTTGTCAATTTTATTTTTCAGTCTTTATGATGGTCGATACTTGATCTATCTCTTACTGTTACATCCCCGGGCAACGCCGGGCTCTACTGCTAGTTCATTATACATGGCAAGATATCCTTGTGTAAATTTGGTAAATATATCTGTTCAAATGATATGTCAGTGTTATTTTCATTTTTGAGTAATATATACGAAAATTTATCCAACGCACCCTGTGCGCCCGCGTGTATATATGATGAACCTATTCACTTATACTAAAGTTGAATTAATTTTCACATTACATAAACAAATATAAGGTCTGTCTAGCTTCTTTTTAATTTTTCTTCTTTAGCGAGGGTATAGACATGATATTTTTGTAGAAATGCTTCATTACGAATTCACAAATGATAATTTGGAAATTACAGTATCGAGTGAAATTAGCGGTTATGTACGAAATAATATTTGTTTGTAAATTAATTTATAACTTATTACTGTGCTTTATTAGTTTTAACTATTTTGAATTATTGTTTTCGAAAAAGTATGAAATAATGTTTTATATCACATGAAATAGCTTTGTCAAATAATGGAACTATGACTTTTCAAATCATTTGGTGACCTTTTCGAAAATTACTTGTCGTTACTGTCATTGCGAGGAAAATATTCATGATAGCTTTGTTTTATATATATAAATATATATATATATATATATATATATATATATATATATAATGTCTGTAGGATGAATTAATTTTTGTAAAGACGTTATTCAATTCTACTCTTTAATTAAATTGAAGCGAAAGTGACTCCATTCGATTGGCTTGTGCTATTTTATGAGTCTATGGACAATCATGAATTGAGCAAAACAGTTCCTGTTTTTTTTTAAGTTTTTCCTGTCAGCACATGCCAAAACGACAATCTTAAAATATTGCATGTCTCAAGAGAAAAAAAATAGCTCGTTCAAAATCCGTAACTAATTCCAGATTTTGATTTAATTTAATGAATAAATATGTTCAAATGACTATTCTTGAATACGTTATAAACAATACTCTCTTTTAAGAAAACCAGATATTGTAACAAAAGCATTTCGAACACATTATGTCTATTAGTGTTTCATAATTGATTAGAATAAAGTTATCACGAAGGTTTTAAATTTCTTATTTAGTTATTTAACATATATTTGCTAATAAACCTCAGTCTAATAAACTGGATCAATAGTTTTCCTATGAGACTTTCACCAAATTTTAACGAGTGTCAAGCTCTCTCGGTTTGAAATAAATTTAATTCAGACTTCGATTTTCGATAATGTAACGTTCTTATCAAGATTTAGTAAATAAATTTGAAAATGTTATATAATCCTTCATAGTCATATGACAGTTCAGTTGCAGAAGCATTATTGATTAGCTTGGACAAACTGTGTGGCAACTGTTTCCTACAATATAAAACGTCTGCCTTGAGCCTATTGATAATGAAGATTTTGTTGCATACCAGGAAACGATCTTATTTTTGGACAAATAGATGATAACTATATTTTATTTCTCTTCATATTCTTTGTGTCCCCGATCAATTTCTCTGGAATTCGCTGGTATGATTTTTATAAGAAGTTGTATTCCAGTGAAGTCATGTCACCCCATGAATTTTAATGTATAAATAATCAAGTAATGCAGTAAAAATTACTTGAGGGCAATCACTATAGCAAAGTTTTTAATTTAATAAATAGTTCTCTTTTATAATAGTATTATCTCTTCTTCGATCTAAAAGGGAAAATTATTTTATGGAATTACGTATGTCTTTTAACGTAATTCTAGTTGGTTTTAAATCAGGTCCCATATTTTCTTTTTACAATCGATCATACACACACAGATTCACCCATATTATCCTGAAAAGTCTGATTTCAAATTTAAGCCATATGCCATTTTTTTAATTTCCATCAAAAGCATCAAGAAAGTTGCTATAACTTCAGTACAAACACAAGTATTATTAATTAAATATTAAATAATTTCTTATTATATAAGGAATATTTGTCCGTCATAATGAGAGATCACGGAGAATCACGGTGTTACGGAGCCAGGTGAGATTTATGAAGATCTTAGGCTGCACATTCGCAAATATTCCTCTCGTGGCATTACGTAATATTTTTTAAATATACCACCCTCATAGACTGTAAGAAAAAAAGAAAACAATTTATTTTATATCGTCGCATTTATAGGATTTGTCAAAAGCTAACGCAGTATGCCATCAAACCACCTTAAGGGCTTCCCTCTGGATTTGTGTAGGCTTTTCTCCTTACCCCTGCCTTTTCTTCTCCCAAACATACCCAGAACGGAGCAGTACTTTGAATTCCTATTTTCCTTCTCAAGCGAAAGATTACAAATTCAATGTTATTTAATCCACAGCTGGTGAAGTTGGATTCAGGAAGTTTTCAAGGGCGTTAATGGGAACTGAGTGAAACAGACTTGATCAGAATTTGAACTCATTACGTCAGTTCATTTTTTTCCACCGTTAACTGTTCTTAGATGAATCACACTCAAATATTTTTTTTATTAGTCTCATCGATGATCATATACTGCAATCATTATAAAACCGCAAAGATTGAAGCAAATAAGCATCCATCTTAAGACATTTTCCTCTATGTTTATCTTGAAAACATTCTGTTATCATTTTTAGGAGAATGGGAATGAACTGCAAATATTAGAGGATCTACAGTTTTTTATTTATTAAACGAATAATCATTAGCTGAAAACATTGTATTCCGAATTATCTTTAATCATTGATGTCTGAAATTATCCGAAGGACATGGCTCATGTATTATTTAAATATCTGAAAATATAAACACGAGTTTTTCCTGTTCAAAATCAAGAACAATTCTTTGTTGCCTGGGGAATTTATGATTTCAGTAAAACCAGAAATTGATAGATTCACTGTTTGAATATTGCCCTCCCCACCCCCTGCAAATTACAATTCTAAAGTTAACCTTTGTGGTTAGACGACACTGGATGTGGCAAATACCATTTGGTAAATCTAGTGGAAAAATTACATGGCAAAGCTATGTTCAGACCAATACCATATTATAATTCTGCTTGATCTTTGGTTAGTTACGCCCTGCCAAGAATTCATAAATAATGAAATATTCCATTTTTTATCGCATGAAAAGTCGGGGAAGATATATTAGAGACTCTGTTTGGTCTCAGTGAAAGAAAGAAGGGAAAAAAGAAAGAAAGAAAAAAGAGGTGGGGATATCCATGTGTTTAACTTTTGCCTCAGCGAAACTGAAAAACTTGTCAATTCCAAATACTTTCATTTATACACTCTTACTTCTTTGAATAATGACCTGTATTCATATTAATGATTGTTACTGTAATATGTTTTTAGCATTGGCAAGCACAAATATTCAAAGATGCAATAGGAAATTCTACATGTAGGTGGGACTCGCCAAAAGCTTATTCAATCACAAATGATTTCTGCTATGGTCACACTATCTACCAAGTCTGCGGAAAAACCTAAGGCAGGTAGTGGTATGTTGTTATAACTACATTTCGTGATTTTTTTTTTCAACTCTCATAGCATCACGATCGTTTTTTTTCTATGTGCTGTTGTGTTCTTTTTTTATCATTCCAAGCGCACCTACTATGACGGGTACTATTCTTGTTTTTAATTTCGACATTTTTTTCTATTTCGATTTCCAGGTTTTTATACTTCGATAGTTTTTCAAATTCCTTGGTAGCTAAGTTACAATCCGCTGGGTAAGCCATTTCAATTAGTAGGAAAGTTTTTTTGTTTTTTTCTTTTCTTTTCGGTGTTTGACAATTATGTCTGGCCTATTTACTTCAATCTTCCTGTCTGTAAAAATGGTGCAATTCCATAGAATTGTGATGCCTTCTATATCTGTAACTTGTGTTGGGTGATTTTCATACAAGTGTTTGTTAGCATCTTTTCCAAAGTGTTTGCACATTGTTCAATACAAGTATTGCTTCACTCTATCGTGACGCTTTTTTATGTTCATTTGGCGCAAATACGAAAAACCCTGAGATTAGATGCTCTATGCTTTCCTGATATTTGTCACAGAACCTACATTTTGGATCCACACTATTATGTATGATATTTGCCTGAAAGTTTCTAGTGAAGAGATGATTATTATTATTATTATTATTATTATTATGATTATTATTATTATTTTATTAATATTATTATTATTATTATTTTATTATTATTATTATTGTTAATATTTTATTAATATTATTATTATTATTATTATTAATATTTTATTAATATTATTATTATTATTATTATTATTAATATTTTATTATTATTATTATTATTATTAATATTAATATTTTATTAATATTATTATTATTATTAATTTTATTATTTTTTTTATTAATATTATTATTATTTTTTTATTTTATTAATATTAATAAAATTATTATTATTATTATTATTAATATTAATAATATTTTTTATTAATGTATAATAATATAATATTTATTATTATTATTAATATTAAATTATAATTAATTATTAAATTATTTTTATTAATATTATTATTTTATTATTTTTAATATTATTATCATTAATATTAATATTTTATTAATATTATTATCATTAATATTTATTATTATTATTATTATTATTATTAATATTTTATTATTATTATTATTAATGAATTTTTTTATTACTATTATTATTTTTTATAATTATTATTATTTAAATAATATAATTATTATTTTATTATAATTATTTTATTCTTATTGTTTCATTATAATTATTATCATTTATTATTTCATTATAGTTATTTTATTTTCATTATAATTATCATTTATTATTATTTCATTATAATTGTCACATGTTTATGACAGCTCTGTTGCCTATTTTTATCGTTTCGACATGTGACTTTGTTTTATTGTAGTCTTGTTTTATCATTTTCTTTACGACTTCCTATTTCCATTCATTCATCCTTCCACTATCGTTACTTTATATTCACTCTTTTCTTTTGCCTTTTTCTTCATAAGAAACTTGATATTTCGATCAGGTCTCGGATTACTTACATTATGCGCAAGAATTCATACTCGGTTTGCATAAATAGTTAATTGTTTTTGTCTGCGTTTAATAAAAACGAAAGACATTTCAGTATAACTAAGATAGTAGAAATTGTTGAATTGTAGATTACAGTATAGCCTTTAGTAATGTAACGTTTTACATTTTTCTTCTTTTTGATTTACTTAAACTTCACTGACGTCAGTAGAAGAGTTGCTTAAGATTTAGTTAAATTTGAATACTCTTATTTCTGAATATGTTACTAATATTTTGTACTTGAACTGATAATATTCTTTTTTTATTGCTTCTTTGTTTGTAGCCACTGACAATCTGACTGTTTCTTGTGCAGTTTTCTATCGCCATTTTTGTTTCATTTCACCGCCATATTTTCCATTTGCCTTTTTTTACTGGCTATAAATGATGTCAAGCTCGAATAAACGCATTAGAAATAAGTGTGTTATCTTGTATTGTTTTTGTTTGCTTCATAAAGATTTCTGTTATTCAGGACATTTAATAGAACAAGTGAGTTGGTAAATAAGAATTAAGGCTTCTTTGTCACGGTATGACCGACCGCTCTAAACATGAATGCGTTGTTATGCGACAGGTTTTGGAAAAGAATTACGACCGAGAGCAAATTCCTTTGGATGCTTTCTTTTTTATTATTATTATTATTCTCTGCCTCATCCATTTGGCGGACGTGACCTGTCAAGAGGTTTGTACATAAAACTTAATTGGTCGAATAATAGGGTCACTGTCATTTTCTAATCCTAGCTAAGCGTATCAAATGGTTATATAAGGAAATCAAACGATTCTATTTTCAAGGCCATTTGTGATGCATATTATACTCTAACTCTTTATTTAACAAGAACTTTTACATTTAAAATTTTTTAAAAACCTAATTCATATCAACGGAAACCGTTGGCTAGAGAAGAAGCAGGGAATCAATCTCCTAGAGATTAACATCAGCTATGTTGACGCAAAGCAAACTAGGTTCTATTAGGGAATTACAAGAAAGTAGTTTCGTTTTGGAGGTGTTAAAATTAACAGGCCATTTCTTTCTCAGGTTAACAAAAAATGGCTTGCTAATATTACAATTATTTTGTCATGTCTCACCTCGCCATTATATAAGTATTTTTTTCGTTTTACATTCATCAACATAGTTCTTGCAGTGTTTATTATTATTATTAGCAGTAATAATAATATTAGTAGCAGTATCCGTATTAGTACTGCTTCCATTTTTGTTGATTGGTAGAGACTTGATGGATACCAAAATCCGTTAGTTTCTATTCTCTTGTCTTTCATATAGTTGGTAGATTGTTTGAAGTTTTTGAAGAAAAATACTATCAATATAGTTTGTTAATTTTTGTAGAATTTTTGTTAAATTAAAAAGTAACAATAAGAGTATTATTTTATACTAAAAAAAAGTCTCATCGTCATTATGACAAGTAAAAAGAACATTTATCAGAGAACAGTGGAAACCCTAATTTTTCTCCAGTCATAACGAACGGTTTTTACTGAGAAATTTACTGGGACCCAAGCCGACTCGTGACCCCAAGTGGAACACGTATATACGATATATCATTAAACACGCTAGAAAAATATTCGGTTCCCTCTACCACTCCAAAAAGTAGCTGACCTCTCCAGCCTGACTCTATAAGAGCCAGATCAGACGGAAAATGGGGTATCACTGCCACATCTGGACTGGACCTGTTCAATCCTCATTTTCCAGCCTCAGAGTTCAAATGCGTTTGCGCAGCCTTGCTGGTGATTAATTGTCTTCCACCCTATAAAACCCGTTCACAGAGACAAAAGGTTTCTAGCCTCTACCGTTTTCTTGAACCCTGTTCCTTATTGTCCATTCTTCAATCTTCCTTTTTCTCAGTTTTTCGATTTCACTTCATGTAACGCCCTGCGTTTTAGTGGTATTATCGCCCTGACAGGTGGTGAATACGGCGTATTCTCTGTAGTATTCACCCGTATCACGTATCACAAGGAGAAAACGTTCTGTCAGTATTTTTGTGGCGGGTTTTCGGAGGAACTACAATTTTTCCTCATTTTAGACCTTGTGCATTAAGTTGTGGGTAGGAGTAACGATACTATTCTTATCACCCAATCAAAACATTTACGATTCAGAAAGGATAGGAAATTAAATAATAATAATATCTAGAAAGACCGTTGAAAATTTCGTGGATTTTCTGTTTGAATTTTGTGATGAATAATTCTCAAGTCAATGATTGAGTAAGCTTATGACAAGTTCTACGGCCATAAGATATCCGTAGAAATGCCCCTGTTACATGCTTAAATATATTTGAAATTAAGAATGTTAACTATTAAATATTGCAATAACAGTCATAACTGTTATATATTGCAAAAAGCGTCATAACTGTTAAACGTTGTAAAAAAGAGTCATAACCGTTAAACGTTGTAAAAAAGAGTCATAACCGTTAAACGTTGTAAAAAAGAGTCATAACCGTTGTAAAAAAGAGTCATAACCGATGGAGAAAGAGTCATAACCGTTGGAGAAAGAGTCATAACCGATGGAGAAAGAGTCATAACCGTTGGAGAAAGAGTCATAACCGTTGGAGAAAGAGTCATAACCGTTGGAGAAAGAGTCATAACCGTTGGAGAAAGAGTCATAACCGTTGGAGAAAGAGTCAACCGTTGGAGAAAGAGTCATAACCGTTGGAGAAAGAGTCATAACCGTTGGAGAAAGAGTCATAACCGTTGGAGAAAAGAGTCATAACCGTTGGAGAAAGAGTCATAACCGTTGGAGAAAGAGTCATAACCGTTGGAGAAAGAGTCATAACCGTTGGAGAAAGAGTCATAACCGTTGGAGAAAGAGTCATAACCGTTGGAGAAAGAGTCATAACCGTTGGAGAAAGAGTCATAAATATGAATGCTGACCGTTATTTAAATGAAAAGAATTAAAATTGACAACTTTCATTTCACAGAAACAGCCGTTAAACACTTTTCTTTCTTTTTTTTTCTCCCTGAAACACAGTAGCGTCTCTGCTCTTCCACGCATATTTCTGAGGTATTGGCAAGAAATGTTAAACACATATGTATTCCCTTCTTTCTTTCACTTTCTCAATGAACCCACTTAGTTTCTTTTTATCATTTACCACGCGGTCAAAACGGAAGAGTCCATTATTTATGAGGTATTGACAGGGTGTAACGCTCGTGAGAACTAACGAAGAGAGGCACAATGATCATTATTATATGATGATAATAATACTAATACTACTACTAATAATAATGGGTAAATAGAATAATTTGCCTTTGTTAATGTATGATATTCAATTAGCAAGAAAATAATTTCCTGAAATAAAATCTACGTGACGCATACGCATCTATCTTTGCTTGTAAGTACATCTACAATATGGCGCACGCACACATAGAAAAGCTCAAACTCATATATACTTTTTTCTTAGCAGATACATTTATTTCGAACATAGACTTCTGGGAGAAAAATAAATGCGTATATAAAGAAGAGAAAATATGAGATAAAAATGCTTTTAGATAAATAATTAATGATCTAGGCTTTGTGATTTATTACAGTTTCATTGTTTTTTCTTTTCGTTTTCTTTATTTACGTTTTCCTTTCGGTTAACGTTTTTTGTAAGTCATCTACTGTTTCTAATGGGGGACAAAGAAGAAATGATGAACATAAAAGAAGCGGACACTATCTGAGAAGCGAACTCATAAAAATTAAGTACTTGGAAAAAGTGTTTAAATAAAGAACTAAAACACGATTAATTTTCTAGCTATATAATAAATGAAAAAAAATTAAAGTAAATAAAGAATAGAAATAAAACCGTTGATAAAGGTGCGACAAAGCAAACATGAAAAAAAAAGATCATTATATAGAAATCGATATGGCACGAAAATCATGGAAAGGAAAAAAGAATGAAAAAAAAAAGGAGTCTTTTAAAAAGAAAGAAAGATAAATGGATGAATGAACACAAGAAAAACAATTTCCCAGAAAAACTAACGGCAAATAAAAAAATTAAGATTACAAGACAAAACTAAGAGAAAAAAAGAAGACAGGGCTGTAGTAAAAGGGCGCTTGGCGTAGAGAAATCAGTGGCATGCTACTTTCTGTCGATCACTGGCAGTATAATCAGTTCTCGCCATTCTTACGATCAAAGCTTAATAAATATACTTTGTAACAGTAATGATGTTGATATTTACCATCGCCATTCAAATTCAAATAAAAGGCATGATTTTAAATATTGATTTTCAGGTGCTTCTGACTTAAATAATTATGGTAAACTAATATGCCAACAGGAAGCAAGATGGTGTAATGAATAACAGCTCGGATTGAGGAGAGCCGAGTTCGAATTCCATTCAAATCCATTACATTCACTTACGTATTAATAACCTTGGGAAAGGTATGAATCCTCGCCTTCTCTCCCCAGCTATAGGTAAATAGCAGGACAGACAAGGTTCTATAACCTTGGATGACAACTGGTCCACTGCCATCTACCGCGGAAAAAAACGGTAATCTACTGCGGAAAAAAAATCTGCCTCGTCAGTCATATATCGAAAGATACATGATCGTCTAAGCGTGTATCACGCATGACATATAACTGACGGAATATACCAACAATTATGGTTCTGTTTGACTGTCATTGTAAACTTTTTAGATAGAGATATTTTGGATGGGTTACATCAAGTATTTCCAAAGCTTTCTTCAACCAGCGCCTCATTTGGACACACAGTTTTTGTCAAAGCTTCCCTCTCAATTAAATTTCTAATATTATACTGATACTTTATATTAGGTTATTAAAATACACCTTTAAGTGCCAAATCTAGATGCGTCGTCAGTGTTGTTGCTCCCATGTCACTAGAAGTTTCGGGTCTAAATAAACAATAGACTTCTTCGATCGGCGACCCGACCGAATATGATCAGTATTCGGCCCGCACCTAGAACAAAATTAGGTAAAAAAAGGTATTAGTGCGATGATTAAAATGCTAAAAAAATTATTTGATAGCTTATCTCATGGATGGTTGATGGTTGACATGGTGCTTAATGGTTAAGGCTCTTCCTCTAGGTCCCATAATTCTTAGAAGTAATCGTAGATTTTCTCGTTTTGTAATTTGCATGCGGTTTCTTTAGTAAGACGCTGTGTAACTGTGTTGAAACCACATTCAACTATATAGGAAGTTGGAAAAGCAATGAAAAAAATTTTGATAGTTTCCCAAAGCTTTCTATGCTTTTATGAAATGTCTTTTTGTGGTCTATATTGAAAATTTGAAAAAAAATGGATAAATGTCCACCGCTCCCCAGATTATACCTACCGTCCTCCGAATGAAATAAAAACTCCCAGTTTCCACTTCCAGCATAATAGAGCCGACAAGGGGACACTAGCGTCCACAATTGGAATCACTGGGTTACATGCTACTTTCGCCTACCTTGTGACTGGAATATTTCTCGTTGATGCCTGAACTTCATGTTCAGGTAATTGCTAGTATTTTGAATGTTATGTGTCAAAGTACTAGAGAGAGGAATTCTTCATTTGTCGTAACACAATACCATGGGTTACATCAGAGTTTGCTTCACATCAGTTGATATTGTGCCCCACTAAGGTTAGTAAGACCTAACAGATTTGTCAAAAAACAAAAAACAATAGGAAAAAAACGAAAAGCAAACGGAGAACAAATTAATCTAAGGCCAAATTGAAATAACAAAAACGAAAGTCTAGAATAGAAGGAGAAACAGAAAGATGTGAGATTGAAAAAAGACAAAATATTGAAAGGGAAAATACAAAATTAAAAAAAAATGATGTGAAAGAAACGTTTCTTTAATTAACTGTCATTCATTTTTACCAAGCAATTAACTGTTTAAACTTCTGTTTATTTCTCTTTTAGGTAAGTGACTTTTCCAATCTCCCCATTTTATTCCCACTGGACAGAGATGTGGCGCCCTTATTCGATGATCAGCGATTTTTTCACTACACAATCAGGTATGTCCTGTTGTAGAATGGTGTGTATATGTATGTAAAGGCTGTCAAGGAGTGTTGTTGGAAAAGTATTTGTTTAATCCTAAACTGCTTATATATTCTTGACTCTCTCATTCTTTTTCGATGTATGAGGGTTCAGTAATTCAGTTCTTAGAACTGAATGGCCAGATTATCCGCGCATATAATTTGATTATAGTGACGAAGATTGGAGTAGAACCAACCACACTTTTAGGAAGAGGCGAATATAAAGAAGTGTTGCACGGTGTGATATAATGTCCACAAACGAACTGAATTTGGAGGTGACCTTCTCCTAGACCGGTTGCCACCCAAGGCTGTAGGGCCGAGTGTGTCCTGCTGCTTACCTATAACTGGGAGAAGAAGAGATGGATTTATACCATTCTCTCCAATTCCTAAATCCGACCTGCTCCCAATTACTCAATCGTACCTGATGTCGTTCTCTGTCTCTCTCTCTCTCTCTCTCTATATATATATATATATATATATATATATATATATATATATATAATTTCAGGACTGTCGATTGCGTTTAGCATGAAAACAGCCTGTAGCCTTTAAGTGTTGACTTCAATGTTAACTTATATATATGTATATCTGTATGTGTATATATATGTGTATAATATATATATATATATATATATATATATATATATATATATATATATATATAACTGTAAACGCTAATTTCTTATGTGACGTTTGTACCAGTTTGTGTCTCTGAATATCATATGCATCCACAGTCCTTACAACTAATATGATTATTATATTGGCATTGTCATGACGGCTATTTGCCAATCTTAACATTAAGCCCAGAAAATCAGTAAATGATTTTAAACGGCATATGAGAGTTTATCGTAGAAACTATTAAGCCTCAAACTCGTTTATTACCAACCGTACGTAGAGTCTCTTCTGAAGTCTGCAGGTCGTTAGACGGTCTGAAAAGGCCTGTGTCATCCTATGCACTTCTCTTGAACTCGCTTGCATGGAATACATAATAATAAAAGAAAGACATTAATTTTTCATATTATGGGGTTCTTCCACGTTCCTCGAGCGGCCAACCATCATACGCACACACACACTATATATATATATATATATATATGAGTGTGTGTATGCTCCGTGCGTACTGGAAAGCGCTCAATATCTGTACTAGTTAACATATTTAGTTGGATTGATCTGGGTTTGTGACCCAAGGTTTCACGATATTTGCGAACATAAGACAAACATCGTCAAACCCAGGGTTGCAAACTCACATTAATCCAGGTGTGCGTGTTTATATATATATATATATATATATGAGAGAGGGATTGGTATCCTGTAAACATTTTTTAGTGGACTCATTTATAAAAAAAACACTTCTTCCCTTGTGATTACGTAGCGGATAATAATTTTTGTTTGGGGTCATATTCTTTCTTTTGTATGAATTCCAAATTTCGACCGGTTGTCATTAATTTCTCTGTTTACAAGCAGAAACTGGGATAATACCTGAAATACGTCTACTTAAAAAAAATATTTATAAGGAAATGATGTCGAACAGAAAGATTCATTCTCTCTCTCTCTCTCTCTCTCTTATATATATATATATATATATATATATATATATATAAACAAGGAACTACAAAAACAAATTGAAAAATCACTAAATTTTACAAAAGCAGCAATGAAATTGAAAACAAAATAAACGAAAAAGCAGATACCTAGCCACCAAATTAAAACTAGACGTCAGAATCAAAAATTCATCGAAAATAGTGCCATTCATTAAAGTAAAGACCGCAAAGAAACTTCTTAAATAAACCAATATTCAAGTTAATACATCCCACAAAAACCAGCAATGAAAAAATAAATAAGCAAATTGTTTAAAAGACATGCACAGATTTAAGAGACATATTAAACATAAACCAATATAAATATACATAAGAATGTATTAATTGGTTTTAAAACATCACCAACAAAAAACTGTTCCTTCATAGAACAAGACGTAAAAGACTTTTACCTATCTCTCAATGAAAACCCACTAAACACAGCATCCCAAACGAAACAATACATAAACACCCTAAACGAAAATCTAAACATTATCAAACTCTGCAAAAAAAAAATCAATATATATTATGACAAGAAAATATGGACAGAAAATGCAGCAACTAATAATAACAATAATATCCATATTGATCAAAGCTTTGACGTAACATTGGAAAACTATGATGGCGCTAAAATTGGAGAACTCATAGGCATATCCCTCATCAATAAATTAACACACATCATTAATTCAAAATACATAGGCTTATACGGGCACAACAGACTAATAATCGTAAGAACTACAGAAAAATAGTAAGCATCTTGTATATACCATTTAGCCAAACAACAACACATACAAATTATATACAAAAGCAAACAACAACCCTATATACCCTCCTAACCTATTCAAGTACGTACTCATATCCATAAACAAAAGAATATCAATAAATTCCACCAACATAAAAATATTCAACGAAAACAAAAATCATATGAAACAGTATTAAGAAACAGTAGTTATCCGAACAAACTTGAATATAAAAATGCAAACAATTAGAAAAAGAAAAATAATCTTGTTCAACCCACTCTACAATAATACAATAAAAACACAAATAGGAAACATTTTCTTTAAAATTATTGGAAAACATTTCCCTAAACACAACTATCAAAAATCATCAACAATCAGTTAAAGGTGCATAGATAACAATGAAAAGTATAAACCAAACACAATAACAAAATCAAAAATACAATAATAACCACAACGACATGAATCAGCAAAACAACAACAAATGCAATTGTCGAAATGAAACATCTATCCACCTATTAACAAATGCTTAACCAACACAATATATAAAGCGACTGTAACAAACATCATCAACGCAAAAAAAAGAACTTACATAGGAGCTACCAAAACAACCTTTAAAGACAGATTCAACAATCATAGAACCTTACGTAAAACTCAAAAATACAAAAACGGTACAAAACTATCAGAATACATACATCCCAGAAAGAAAATAACATCAATACCAAGATTAATTGAGAAATTATAATTAAAAAGTATCCCACACAATAGCAACAGCAGAAACTATAAATTGTGCCTGGAAAAAACATCACCTTCAAGGAACAAAACAACTTAGGGAACAAGAGGAATGAAATAGTGGGAAAATAGCGACATTTAAATATGCATCTACTTTACTATCTACATACTAATATGAAAAGAAAACAAAGAAATACAACACAAAACGTAATCTCATCGCAAACACAAACCAGTATATCTAACATCTAAGCCATACCAATCCCAAATACAATCCACCCAGAAAAGAGAAACCACAATATCAACAAATAATCGCCAACTAAATCATACCCATCCAACATAAAAATCACCACAATTACACCCCTTACAAAACACAAAAATCACTTCACAACATCAACAAAATAACAACCAAACACACGAAACACAAGTAAATTACCACAACTACACTCTTTACAAAATGCAAAAACACACAAACACTAAATATAAAAACCAAAAACAGAAAAATAAATAAAAAAACAAGAACGCAATCAAGCGTGCGAATGTACAAAAACATCCACATAAACAGCCATACACAAACCCAAACACACAAAGGTAAACACCCGAGCACACACACATATACGTGTCTGTAAGTATATACGTGTATATTTGTATGTATGTGTGCATGAATGCGTGCACAAGCATGCATATTTACACACACCCACAAAAACATATATACACACACAAAAAAATCAACTATAACCTAAACTAAATGATCATAACAATAGAAATAAACCAAAGATGAGGAGCCTACTAAAGAAACCAATGAAGAAATACAAAAACAATTAGTGTAGCAACAACACCAACAAAAAAAAAATGTTCTTTCATACAACTAAATGCAATGAACTTATCAAACATTAAGGGAAGTTAAATAACAAAACCTATTAGAAATACGTATACAGTTAACAAAAACACACACTAATATGCCTGAACACATAAACATAGCAGTGCGGATAAGTGTGTGTGTGTACATGTTTGCATGTATGCATATGCACACACATAAGCATACAGCAACACAAAATCCAACTATAACCTAAATAAAATAGCCAAAACAATATCAATAAATATAAATCAACAAAGAAGGTGAGGAAAGAATGAAAGAAAAGATAAAGAAATATAAAAAAGAAGAAATAGAGAAATTAGCAACCAACGAACACCTATCAAGAGAAAAGAAATGTAACAAACTCATAATAAAAATGCAAAAGAATCGAGAAATACCAAGTTTAACTTTGTACTGACGAATGGTTACATCTATATAGCCACGAAACTTTTAAGTTAACATGAGTTAATTGAAGTTTTTTTATATTAATAATATATGTATGAAAGTGTATATTGAAGCCAACACTATATATATATATATATATATATATCCACAATCATACCCAATCAATAACTCCAAGAATTATTCAAAATATAACCGTTACCGTCCCCCCAAAATAACCGTTAGAATAATCCAATAGACTCCCCAAAATGCATCACTGACATTTATATATAAATAGTCGAGCAAAATCATCAGGCATATGGCCCGACGATTGCATTTTAGCATGAAACAGGCTTTTACCTTCAATGTTCAATTTTATATTTGCATACGCTTTATCCATAATATTGAGAGCTTTAATACATAAATATAGCATACCTTAAAACTATATTTCATCACACGCGCACACATATATATATATATATATATATATATAATCTCACAATACGTTAGGTATGTTCACATTGTTAGATATAAATATGAACCAGTGAGATTATATTTAAATCTTAGAATGTGTGTACTCTTTTTTAACTAGATACCAATCCACTCTTAATAATCATGTGGTGAGAATTCCGATGGGAATTTTTCTACTTATAAAATATGTACATACAAATAAAAAAACCCGGAAGAAAATAAACCTGCCTCAGAGAAAAATATTTGAAAAAGATAACGTGATATCCAAAATAAAAATTGTACTGGGAGGTGGTGATTTGAAGGAAATAATTTATTTGTCCCGGCACCTGTATTTGGTACACAAAAGTAATATACCGTATATGTCGTCGTACAAGACAATCTTTTAACCCTAAGAAATCTTTATCCAAATATGGAACTGTCTTACACTCCAGGTATAAAACCTGAACCATAAATTCTATGGTAGTTAATTTACATTAATCGCCTCCTTTTTTTTTTTTCGATGATGTTGAACAACAATACAATTGGATGTCTGTCTCAATAAGTCGTTTAAAGATCACATTCGATGACAGTGAAACGAATGGGTGGTTAGCGGAGAAAGTCATTCAGGCTAACGTAATAGCTTACCAAAAACATATGGGGTATTGTAGATTATGGTAGTAAACTCTCCGTATATCCCCACCGTTTTTTCATTAGAATTTGAAGGAAAAGGATGTATATGCTTATAAATTCAATTCGGTCTAAAATACGAGTTGGGAGGTCGTCTTGTACGGCGAATCTTGGCCGAAACTCTACATTTGAACGTCTTTATGAATCTTATACACCCATTCGCTCTGTACGTCAGCATATAGAGTAGTTTGTTTTACACAAAATAAGCACAATAATCAGTTACAGATTTATTTGTTTAATAACTTGAAGCAAAATTTTAAGGAATGTCAGCTAGGATTCCTTCCACCATAGACATCGATTATTGCCCCATCCTTCTCACCATTGGCAGATTATTGTTTTGTGGAATGGCATTTCATTTCTCAAACATGTCTACACAAAACTCCCGGTATGTTCGGTGAGGCCGAACATAAACGCGTCATTTTCAATGGTTCGAAAAACGTGATTGACTTGACAGGCGTCAACAAAACTGACCACTCCACGTATGAGACACCACTGTTTCAGAAATGTGCAGAAGGAAAATGGCGTGTATCACCGCTAGAAAGTGCCTGAAAAACCATACCAATTGCTGGCCCACGCCATCAGATTTAAACTGGGGTGGTATAAGTTACAAATCAACGCGTCAATGGTTTGAGAGTACTGACCTTTTGCTAAACTATAGATCAGCCGGCATTATGCATTCTCCCCATGAAATTGTAATTAAATTCTGCTCTGCACATTGGCAGTATAAACCACAAGAATGTTGTTTCTGCGGTTTTTGAAGAAACACAAATGTACCTGAGCAGAGGTCCGCAACAGGGATCAGTTAACCCAACTATCAGACAGGTATAGTCAGAAATGAGCTGTCAGCTGGGCTGGAGAGGTGGTTTAAATTAACATCAGTAGGGGTTTATTCTCCCAGGCAATAGGTCTCTTCGAGAGGGGCTGTGTCTTTTTTCCGGCGTCTGAGGCGTCGCCAAAATGGAAAGTTTCATGGCGGTTAGAGCAATTTTTGCATGACTGTTCGAAATCCAACTTTAAACTCAAGCCCGGTTTCACATAATTTGCGATTCGGTGTAGGGATAAATACCTAATAAATTTATTTGTCAACGTTCATGTGATCGGAGAAAGATATTCACTCTTGAGTTTGTGAACGTATTAATTTTTGTCATATTTACTACGATTTTATTCCTTGGATACAAATTAAGCATGTAACATATTCGCACATTATACTGGAAATAAATTCAGTGTTATTCTGATTAACTCTCATCTCGTTTTATATCTAACTTGAATCAATCTAGTTTCTTATCTATGCACACAATAATTTGTTATTAGGTAAGAGATCACTCAAAGGTTAATTTGATGGAAAGATCCTTGTCGTCGTTATCCTGCGTTTGTCCATCTCTTCAAGCCGGGGAGAAAGCTCTGATTTTAAACCAATATAAAAGGTTTTTAATTTGGCCAGTGGGTGTAGAAGTTCAAAACTCTGTTGTACTCTCGAGGTTAATCGATCTGTTTTATGGTATCAAATCATAGACATTACCATCAAGTTGTCCACCTTCATCGGCTCGAAATGGCCGATGTCAGGTGAATGGTTCAACGCTGAGAACAGAAGATAATGGAAGAAGCACCCAAGTACAAAGCTCTGGAATGGAACATAAACAGAAGACAGGAGAGTAGTGCTAAACCAATTAGATGTCAGTATAAAATAAGACGATGTCAGTTGAAAGCAAACAAATGACAAAAAAAATACAAGGAGTAAAACTATCGAAGAAAAAAACACATTATACTGAGTCTATTATTTACGAGAGGGATGGCTTTGAGAGATTTAACTAGTCTTAAATTGTGTGAAAATAGGAAAAAAATGTATTTTATGGGACAAACCCTTTTCCCAAACCGACCGGCCATTTACTGAGGCGTTATTGAAAGAGAAATAGACTTAAAGCCGCATTTCTGAGACAAAATCATGTTTCAGTCTGACAATGAACATTTTTTTCTTCTGTCCACATAATTTCGTTTCTATATAAAAATTTATACGCATTCCATTGCGAATGTGGCCTAAAAAAAAAAAACATGGCAATTGATAATTTTAACGGATCAGGTATAACTGCATATTTTAATTGATCAGATTAACCCTTTTAGTTATGCTTGAATTCAAAATCGGTGTGTACTACCCCCGAACCCTCCAACTTTCAAGCCTGATTCGGGGCCGCAGACAGCGATTTGTGACTGTCTTATCAACATTTACTTGTTCTACCTACATTTATATACGTTAAAAATTAAACTAAGCACAACTGTTAAAAGATAAAGAAAAAAAAATTTCACGTATTCTGACGTCATTCTGTTTTTTTTTTTTTGTCCAATCCATAAATTCGTTTCGCTCATGATAAGTATCGCAAAAAATATATATAAAATTCCATATTTTTTATCCATAATGTTGAATGTGTTAAAACTATTTAACTTTTAACAAGAAAAGTCACAACTTGTCAAAAAATATTGTCTTCCAAGTTTCGTTACAATTAGAAATTGCTATATAAGACTATTTTCTGCTTTATTTTGGTAATTAAAAGTAATTTTATTAAAAAGTAAAGAATGATGATCATAAGCATTTTCAACTCTGCCCCACCCCATGTAGAGATATTTGTGTTATGGCTGTTTTCTTTGTTTTGTTTTTGTTTTTTTAAAACCAAAAGATTGCTGTATAAATCAGGGTAAAAAATAATACCAACAAGGTTTTTATTTTTATTTCTAGAAATGATTTTAAAAAAATATGTTAGTATTTTAATTTTAAAAATACTACCTTCATAAAAAATGAACACAGCCTATTACGTAGAAACTATCTTAAAGGAATATTAATAGATGTAGTGAATATTCACTCATTAGACACACTTTATTATATGACCAATGGAATGTATATTGACATGTCTCTAATTTGTATTTAGATACATTGTATTCATTTTCAATTTTTTAGTTGAATTGTTCAGCTGCCTTGCATGTGATCTACTATTGTACGTAATTAAGTTACGATCAAATTTGTATTTTATATAATACTTATGAAAACTGAGATGTAGTGGAGGTGGGGGTGTATCATAGGATTAGATCTTAACTTCGGCATTACTTGAATTTAAGCGAAACCGCTGTCAATTTGTATATACTGAGTTAGTAACTTTTTTATAACAGTGGCCTTGGAACACGTGATTAAATTTGATCATATATATAAAGAAGATATATAATCCGGTGTTCTTATTGATATTTTTATTTTTACAAAAGAGTGCTCAATGTAAATTTACAGATTTAAAAGATTTTTCGATACACAGTGATAACCATATTTCAAAAATGGAAGCTAAAACTTCAAATTTAATTATAAATTAAATTAAAAGCATTAGTTCCGTTTCATCATCAAGCGAATATTGGAATAACTTATTTTGAAATTTACTGAGTTTTAAACGCACACGTAAATTCATAATTTCCTGTTTCCAAGGATACAGAGAAATCCAATCATTCAGACAGGGGTGGTAGCATGTTCATTTTTAGTAACTGTTTTTACATCAATTATGAGTTACGTTTGTAATATAGGTTAAGTTTAGGGAGGGTAGGGGTGTATTTTTCAACGAATTCTGACACCCATTTAATGCATGTCGTCTGTTATTTGTTTTTTTTATTAACGGCAAAAAGATTTTCGGCATTTGTTCGTACTTGTATAATTAAAGATTCAATCATGGGGTGTTTGGGTTAGAATACGTTTTATTTAACTACAATTTTAAAATATTTTTACTCTTAATTACTAATAGACTATATTTCTTTTTAAAACAAGTAAATGTAATGGAATTACTTAAATTATTTAAAATTACTTTTTCATATAAAATATAAGTATGTATATTACCAGATCCCATATTTTAATTTTATTTTAAGTTCTATTTTTAAATAATTTTCAAGGAAACTTTTTGACAATGAAGGCAAATTAAATCTGAAGTTTTTAGCCTCCATTTTTTGAAACATGCGAAAAACCATATTTTAAATCAGTTATATATATATATATATATATATATATATATATATATTAACAAGGAACTACAAAAAGAAATTGAAAAATCACAATTCTACTAAAGCAACAACAATGAATTTGAAAACAAAATAAACGAAGAAGCAAATACCTAGCCACCAAATTAAAACTAGAAAACAAAATCAGTCACCGAAATTAGCGCCATTCATTAAAGACCACAAAGAAAACTTCTTAAATAAACCAATATTCAAGCTAATACATCCCACAAAAATGGTTGACAATGACGGCAAATTAAATTTGAAGTTTTCAGCTTCCATTTTTGCAACATGGTTATCACTTTGTAGCGAAAAAAAAAATTTTAAATCAGTTTATATATATATATATATATATATATATATATTTAAAAAGAGAAATTTCGACGGGTTTCTCTATACGATGTAAATTTTAAGTGTTTTTGCGTTAAAAATTAAAAAATGGAGAAAAATGATATGCATTTTCGCAATATGATGCTCTGTTATTTCCATAAATGAATAAAACGAGGTACAAACAGCAAAAACGATATGTGCCGTTTGTTGAGACGGTGCCTTTAGCTGAGATCGTTGTTCGTAAGTGATTTGCTAGTTCTAGGAGTTGAAAATTTGATCTAGAAGAGAGAGAGAACGTTCTGACAGGCCTGCAACCGTTGATGATGACCAAATCGAAATGCCGATTAAATCCAGGTGAGAAGACTGGCGATATCACTCCACATATCATATATGAACACCGTAAGGTATTTGAAAACACTTGGATACGGGAATCGCCCCGGTCTTTGAGCGATGCACGATTTAACGAAAAGTAATCTAATGGACCACATTTCCATTTGCGATTATCTGCTGAAACACACACAAAAAAAAACGAAACATTTTTTACGCATTTTTCATTGCTTGTGATCAGAATGAAAAATGCTTTGTTTACATAAATCATACTTATTATAAAACCCAGGTTGTGTGTGTGTGTCTGTACGTTTATATATTGGATCGGATTTCCTACATTTTTCAACTGATTTCAACAAAACTTCACAGGACTACGTAAAATTACCTTGCGGTGGTTCTGATAGCGGCAAAAATTGGAAAACACAATTGTTTTTGCACGAAATTAATTTAAAAACACGATTAAGAGGCATCACGAGAATGAAAGGGGGACAACTCATATCGAGTTATACTTATAAAACCCAGGTTGTTTGTGTGTGTGTTCGTTTATATATGGGATCAGATTTCCTACATTTTTCAACCGATTTCAACAAAACTTCACTTTTTTTTTTGGCAGGTAGTGTTTCTTATTGTCTTGCACACTTTTTTCTTTATTTTTACATTCAGAATGCTTTCAAAATTCCATTTACAAGACAACTGTTTATAATAAAATTCTATTCAATCGGTAGACTCATAACGATTGAAAACAATGTTTTTGTTTGAGTTTGGATTTGACCAATTCGTGTCCGCCAACCTTAAACAATAATCTTTGTCAATTTTATTCTTCAGTCTTTATGATGGTTGATACTTGATCTATCTCTTACTGTTACATGACCGGGCAACGCCGGGCTCTCCTGCTAGTGTCAATTAAAAAAATTTCCTAAAGGAAATGGAAAAGTGAGATGATGTCGTATATCTGTTTGGATTGGAAGTGCACTGTATTAGCAACTCCTCCCACAAAATCAGACGTTGAATACAAACATGTATCAGCTCGGAATGAGAGATTTGGGAACCGTGTTCGAATTCCAGTCGGGTTCGTTGCATTCATTTAAATATACTTGGGGAAGGAATGAATCCATCGCCTCTGTACGCAGCTATAGGGCTGCATAGCAGTACAGACTGGATCATATAGCTTTGGTAGTCTACCGCAGAACGAAATGGTAACCTAATGGAGGAAAATCTTCTGCCTTGTCAATCTTGAAACGAAAGAGACCTGATTGCCGAAACGTATATCGTGCATGGTACTTAAATAACTGATTGATTCCACCTGATCGGATTAAAGGGCTATCGGTGAAAAGCATCCGTAATTGCCAATGGCACGACGACAAACGTTACATTCTTTTGTGTACTTGATAGAAATTAGTACAACCTAGTTGGGATAAAATACCCCACTCGCTGTATTCACCTGACCTTACATTTTTGGATTAACGCTGATTTCTATCTCTAGAAAATATTTTTAATGGGAAGAATTTCAGTTCATTGGAAGCCTGTAGAAACCACAAAAAACAGTTTATCAACCAAAATCACACTAAGTTTTGGGAAGATGGAATCCTGAAACTGCTTCAAAGATGGTGAAAGGTAGCGGAACAAAATGACACCTATCTGGTTGAATATATCTATGTATAGATATCATAATATTGTTTTTGGAATTCACATAAAGATACTGTGAGATTTTGTTCATACCTAGATTTACAAAATCTACCAATGTTTAGCCCAAAGTCACAAATGAATAATGTACCCACAATTAAAGTCGTATAAATCTTGCTTACTAACCAACTTGCTGCAGCGTCCTTTCAATAGCAATGTATTTCAGATACAAGTCGTTTAACTGTTACTTTTTCTCTCGTTCGGTTACAAAAGAGAAAGAAAGTATAGAATGAAGACGAAGATAGACGAAAGGATTCGGATGTTTACTTTGCGTTCAGTAATTCGATGAAGTGGACTGTGATTAACAGAGGAAATTAAAGAATACTTGAGCTGTGTTCTCAAATAATAATAGCATAAACACGAGCGTAGAGCAGAGTTCAGCTATTTGTCTATTCACCAAGTTCAACATTAGCTTTCCGGACAAGGTCTAGCTTAGAAATCAAATCAGATATTCGTTACTTTCTCTGAAAATATGATAACGCGCCTTGCCCATCACTCAGCTCCGATAATAATGTTTATTTTCCTGATTCTATCTATCTATCTATCTATATATATATATATATATATATATATATATATATATATTTATATGTATATATATTTATGTGTGTCTATTATACTTCTTTCTTTCTTTCTGTCTATATGTTTATGTCAGTGTGTCTTATCTATGTATCTCCTCTTTCTTTCTTTCTGTCTGTCTCCTCTTTCTTTCTTTCTGTCTGTCTCCTCTTTCTTTCTTTCTGTCTCTCCTCTTTCTTTCTGTCTCTCCTCTTTCTTTCTGTCTATCTCCTCTTTCTTTCTGTCTATCTCCTCTTTCTTTCTGTCTATCTCCTCTTTCTTTCTGTCTATCTCCTCTTTCTTTCTGTCTATCTCCTCTTTCTTTCTGTCTATCTCCTCTTTCTTTCTGTCTATCTCCTCTTTCTTTCTGTCTATCTCCTCTTTCTTTCTGTCTATCTCCTTTCTTTCTTTCTATCTCCTCTTTCTTTCTGTCTATCTCCTCTTTCTTTCTGTCTATCTCCTCTTTCTTTCTGTCTATGTCCTTTTTCTTTCTGTATGTCCTATTTTTCTTTCTTTCTATCTATCTATCTATCTATATGTCCTATTTTTCTTTCTTTCTATCTATCTGTCTATCTTCAAACGAATGAATTCTTTAGTTCTTAAAGAAGACAATCTTTTATCCGTACAGACTGGTGCAACGAAATAACAAAAGCCACACCACTTCCAAATGCAACAAAAGCCACACTACTTCCAAATGGAATATTAACTAAAATGGGCTGGACTTGTAAGTGGAAGGGAAAATAATGAAATAATAAACAAAAGGTTCGGAAGGAAACTCATATCAATACTAGAAAATGCGACAACAGTTAGTGAACGCGAGAAATCTAATTTCCTGAATAATAAAAAAAAAAAGTATTTTAAGAAAAAGATTTAGATTTTCAAAAGAGAGTAACGCTAACTTTTCGGATAGTGTCTGCCCAATATTTCCTGAATGAAACATTTCAACATTACCATCTCGGCGTATGTATGTCGTGAATTTCTCTCGTTTATTAATATAAATATTTTATTCTTGCAGTATGCTACTGGAATGTCAGTATTAAAATAGATTTATTCTTAAAGTTACGAGTACAAGAGCCACTCAAGGGAGAGCGATTTAAGGAATTGGGTTGATGTTCGGGCGTAAGAGGAGGAAGTAAAACGTTTAGATTATAAGAATATGTAAGATAGATAACGGCTGACTGTAGATTTGAGAGAGATTCTTGTCATCTGGGATGCAGCCTCACCAGTGTACGTTTCACCAAGTAGCTGTTCTTGGGAGGGAACTGTCTGATTGTAACCTCCTCAAAACCAATGGAATCTAAAAAGAATTATGCCGATTCGAGCGTGCATACGTGGCATGGCGGGTCTTAGTTGTAAAGGTGCCACTAAGATGTATTGCTCGTCTGAAAATATTCCATTGAAATGCCGGTAGAGTATCAAGATGAATTCGCCATCTCGTCTCTGAGAAATAGATTGTAGGGTTGAAATAATTCATCACTCACAAGAAAGTATCACTCTTTTGAAAATTGGAAAGAGGGGATTGGCCTACTCCATCCCAGTTATAGAAGCAATACTCCATGTTTGGTCTGATCTGATTCTCGTAAAGATAGAGCATGGCCGGAGTATTAAGATATTTTCTTGTACGATACAAGGAACCCACCATTATTTACCGATGGATCGTATATGTGTGCTCCATGTGAAGACTTTGAACGAACATAAGCGGAGAAAAATCAGCGAAGCTAAAATATTATTAGTTTAGTTCTGGATATATTTTCATGTTTTAGATCTAATACAGAGGAAAGGTCAGGTAACAAGCTCTAATAATCTAAGTTTTTGGAGGTTCACTCATAAGCTGTGGTACAATCTGCAAAGATATTTACTTATGGTCTGAAAGTGTTCCTGGGTAGATCGTTGATGTAATATAAAAAATAAAATGCAGAACTGAGTGGAGAATGTTAGGGATACCAGCATTGATATTATACACTGGCTATTAACGACCTTCATGAATCTACCCAACAGGAAAGGCTTCATAATTGCGTAGATACTTCCAAAGGTACCAAAGTTGCAGACTTTGTGTCGTAACCACTTATGTAACAGCTTCCCAAAAGCCGTTTTGATAAGAAAATCGCTCGAGTTCTTCGTTCATTCTATGTATAATTCAAATTAAGTGATTAGCAGTGGAACCTAAGTAGTGAAATCCATATTGTCTGTCGCTCAGGAGTCTTTAATTTTTGTGGTTATTAACACCCTTTTTATTGATCCCAGACTCATGGAGTTTACTCATGACATTAAGGATGCTAATGATGTGAAATTGCGACGGGGATGAGTGCTCTCTCGCATTCATAAAAACAAGGCTTATAGCTGACACCTTTCATAGATTTGGGAAACATTTCTCCTTCAGGCAGCGGTGAAACAACTCCGCCAAGATTGGAGATAATTCTTGGCTAATGTTCTTAAGAACAATCATAACGATTTTATCCGGACCGATAGCCTTCTTAGAGTCTAAGCTTGCCGAAATAAAGATATCACAAAATTTGTGCTCCATGATAGGTGAGGAAGTCAGGTAAGGTGTGGCCTTTATCGCTTAACGTGGAGTAAAAGGCAAAGTTCATTGCAAAGAAATTAGTCTTATCAGACGACGATGAGATAACCTCGGGGCGATTTATAAGAGTAGACATTGGCGTTTTGCCACTATTACGTGTTTTGTTCGTTATTTTTCCAGAACCCGTCGAAACCAAATCTTCTGTTGGCTTATTTGGCTTCGACTGACTACACATAGCTGCACTTTACGATTTCCAGAACTCTCTTGAACTGATTGCGAGCAATTATGAACGCGGCAATAGTTCAGCTACACTGTTTCCTGTGATAGAGATGGTAACAGTTGTTACGGTGAGTTGTGGCAACATCACATTCAGGTGTGAGCCACGGCTGGCTATTCAGCTATAGCTGATACATTTTGTGAGCGATAAAACAATAGCTGCTGTTCTAGGAACTCTATTTCTGAAGAATGAACTACAGGCGTGCTTTCGCGATGAAAGATCTGAGGCTATTTTTTAGTAAACCATACTTCATCCAGATTTAGTAAAAACCTTCCAGAACAAGCAAAAAAAAAAACAAACTAATTTTAGTTGTAGGAGTCTATATTGGTGATTATCCCTAAAAAGTAACACGTCACCTTTGGCATTTTCACAAGTGTCAGGTTCTTGTCAAATGTATTTCGCGGTAACCTTCACCTCTGTGGTATTTATAAAGATTTAAACAATAATTATGAGGTGCAAAACTTATTTTCTCACTTTAATAGAAAACTGTAAAAAACTCTTCAAGCGACTATCTCTTCTTACACGTTAGAATTGGAACGGTCCGTGTTCTAACACCTAAGTATTTAACAAAGAGAGATTACATAAATTCGGACTAATCTCTACATATTTATTATTATGATATGTAATGGTTAACAAGCTTGTCTCGCTATATCAAATACAACTTTGAGTCTCATTGAGGGGATCCACACTTTTGACCTTGTGAGACTTCTAAGCGACGCTTAGAAAATCACTTGGAACCTCGACGTGGTGTAATGGTTAACAAACTTGTCACAGCTGATCAATTACGACTGAGTAGTGAGTTCAATCTTCACTAGGTGCTCCATACTTTGTTATGGTGAGTTGTGGCAACATCACATTCAGGTATGAGCCACGGCTGTCTATTCAGTTATAGCTGATACATTTTGTGAGAGATAAAACTGTAACGGCTGTTCTGGGAACTCTATTCCTGAATAAGGCTCTAAAGGTGTGTTTTCGCGATGAAGGATCTGACGCTATCCCGGTCAGCTTCAGAGAAGATTGTCCTCGTAAATGAGACATATGAGAAGGCGTTTCGTTTGGCATCAATCTTGAGTTAGAGCAATGAGTGGTTTGGAGTGCCCAAGGGAGGTAACACTTCAGTCAAACATTTGTCAGAACAGAAGGCGAGAAAGACCTCTAGATAGCCAGAGCTTGACAAAAATTGGAGGAAAGTTTAAAAGTGACATTGAAAGACTCTTAGCTCATTTTTCTTTTAATTCTCGTGGTTTTCTATCAGTTTTCCATTTTTTGCATGCAGTTTGTCATAATTCTTATCCTTTCGAATTACCTTCCTTTTTGTAACTACTTTAACCCTTATCTATCTTGAGTGTCTCCTTGTATTTTGTGAATTTTAGTATAAAATAACAATATCACTCCCACATAGGTGAATAAATATTTTTTAAAAAGAACAATTTCGAGATGAATGACAGTAAACTTCACAAGTTCTTCACGAAAAGCAGCAAACATCTCCATATGTTTTTAGTTTCTCTGAATATCTTCTGATTACGTGTCTGGTAAGTCAAAAGCTCGTTGGGGCACCATATGAAGTTTAGCTGTAGTAGCAGTGAGTGTTTATAAGACAGGAATCGAAATAGACGATAAAACTAATAGGCGCTAAAGCTAAAATGACGTCACACTTTGTCCATTTCATAATGCGTGATGTCATTTGTTTACATTTGGATACGCATCGATCAGATATGAATGTACGTGAGAAAATCACAGACAATTGTAGTTTAAAAACAGTAAAATCGACCTTGCTAACCGAAACGCTCCTCTGTGGCGAAATCGGTAAAAGCACGTCAGGCTATATGACGGTTCCGTGTAGGATACAGGTTCGATTCCTGTCGGAGGACGCATATTTTCTATGACAATTCTCGAACATTCAGGCCGGTAAATATTGTTAATACTGTTTATTATAAACAGAGCATTTACTTAAATATTTGTATCTGTAAAAAAGAATGTATAATCATAAAAATGTCTTAAAATAATTGTCGAACTTTGTCTATTTCATAATATATATATATATAGAGAGAGATAGAGAGAGATAGAGATTTTCCACATCTCAGAAAGTTAGACAGAAAAGTCTCCATTTCTGCATCACGAAATATCCACACCGATCTGTCAACTTCTGAATGTATTTCTGAAAGGAGGTACTAGTATTGTACACTGATTTTCCAACTAGTTTGTCTTTGGTATAATATTTTAGTGTGTAATATATTTGTTGAGAGAGATGCTCAGTTTTTGCTGGCAGTAAATGTATCTCTCGAGAATAATGTCAACCCAAAGCTATGAAGAGATATGCTTACGGGTGATGTGAATATAGGAATTAAATTATAGATTTAAAAAAATTTCGTATCCTGTAGAGAACTGGGGGAGAGAAGATTTATCATTTTTTAGATCACTGTTTTTTTTTTGTTTGTTTTTTTTTTTAATTTTATTACGAAACCTGTGAACTAAAAATACGAGGTAATGTTTCCTTTTTCATCAAATTTCTCACGGCAAAATGTTAATCCAAACACAACGCATGCCAATACTTGTTTATGAGGTTTCGTGTGTAACAAGTCTACCAATATAAGCACGATTACATCTTTACCCGCACATCTATCTATCTATCTATCTAGCTAGCTAGCTTTCTGTTTCTCTATCGTAACTGACCCCTCTCTCTCGCATTATATATATATATATATATATATATGTGTGTGTGTGTGTATGTGTGGGCAAGAAAGATAAGAGCAAATCGAGTATAATTCCACTGTTCGTAACATTTAAAAGAGGGCTCAATACAGAGTAGAGGTAAATATTAATATGCAGTGTCGAAACATGATTGCTATTGTGTAAGCGATTTTAAACATTTTTTTGTTTTAATCTCCTATAATAAATTATATATATATATATATATATATATATATATATATATATATAATCAGACATTGACAGCTGGTGTTATTAAAATAGTGCTCGATGCAATATAATTGAGCTATAAACTATATATTAATAGCAGTATCTGAAGGTTACGTTGTGCATGAAACTGCGTGCTAACGGTGAGTAAAATATATATATATACACTGATAATAAATATTTATTTCGTTCCTGACAGGCCGGTAGCACAACTTCGCGTTTCACGCTTGATGCTCTCACCAGGTTCTGACTGAAAACATTCATATATATATATATATATATATATATATATATATATATAAAAGTGAACATTGAAGTCAACATTCAGAGGCGACAGGTTCTTTCATGCTAGACGCAATCGTCTGGTCGATTGCGTCTAGCATGAAATTTTCACATTTATATTTACATTTGCTCTCTCTGATATTGAGCACTTTATTCCATAAATATAGTATACCTTAAAACTATATTTCTTCACATACACACACACACACACACACACATATATATATATATATATATATATAGTTGTAAGGTGTGCTATATTTATGGGATACTATGCTCAATATCACAGATAGTATGTAAATATAAGAGTAACCCCCCCCCACATATATATATATATATATATATATATATATATATAAAGTGAACATTGAAGTCAGCACTCAGAGGGGACAGGCTGTTTCATGCTATACGCAATCGTCAGACGACTGCGTCTAGCATGTTACCGTTACTATTTCCCTGTTTATAATATTCTATCTGAAATTCGAATTTCGATATCATTTTTTTTTATCACTTCACACTAAGCAAGGTAATAATAAAACGATAATACCACCAACGATAAAAAGACGGAATGGCCTACTGGGACTGAAAGTGAATGAGAATACTTTAGATAGAACCGGAAACCCATTTTAATGTGATACCACTGAAAAATGTGCAGCGATTGAAGTACAATAAAAACAACATATATAATGAAACTTTTATAAAAATGTCTTTGAATAACAATATCAAAATAACATCTGTTATTTTTGTATTATTTCATTTCTCTTTCTATCTCATCGAATAAACATATATAATTATACATTATGAAATGGGCAAAGCCCGACAATTATTTTAAGACATTTTTATGCTTATACATTCTTTTTATAGAAAAAATATTTAAGTAAATGCTCTGTTTTTATAATAAACAGTATTAATAATATTTCCCGGTCTGAATGTCCGAGAAATCGACCTTGCTAATTGAACGATTCTCCGTGGCTCGATCGGTTAATGCACGTCAGGTAAATGACGGTTCCGTATAGGATACAGGTTCGATTCCTGTCGGTGAACGAATATTTTCTATGAAAATTTCACGGAGTTTCAGGCCGGTAAATGTTAACTGTTTATTATAAAAACAGAACATTTACTTAAATATTTATATCTATAGAAAGAATGTATAAACATAAAAATGTCTTAAAATATATAATTATCTGTGAAATTTATCTTGTTTTAATAGCCGTGTGTTCAAGGTTGTATCAAGAAGACACCATTTGGCTACAGATTTAATGATTTACCTACGTACATTTATCAAATAAAGTCACAGAAAATTATAAGTCATTGTGTTTTCTTCACATATTAAAAAAAGGCGTGAACCATCAGTGATATGCCCCTACAGATGGATACTGAGATTAGACATGGCGCAATATGTAAGCAAATAATTTCTTTAAGATAATGAAAACAAAAGGACACTTACATTAAGAAATAGGAAGAGAGAGTTGAAATTAAAATCAAGAGGTCTTGGCAGTCGTAGGACGTATTGAAGGAAATGGGTGTAGGAAAACATCGAGTAACATATATAACAAACTTATGTCAATGGATGATTGTACAGGGTCTTATTGGGGTAAAAAAGGACAAATTCTACTTAGATCTACAAAGAATGAGAAGATGTGGAGAGCTATGTCTTGAAGGGTCATAACACAGAGAGCGAAGTTTGACTGGTGATTTATCCTGTTTTTCGTTTTGAAAGTCAATTATTTATCTATTTCGCTATCTTAAACCCTCACTTCGTTAACTTAACAAGTACTTAAACATTAGTTAACTCATGGCTCTTTTTATCTCCCACTGCGTATAGTTTTCTCTGCTAGTATGTCTTTTCAACATGCTAAGATACTAAACAATTACTAATGTGATTTATTACTCTCCGATGACCACCAAATAAAAAAAAAAACTGAATGGAACCAAAATATATTTATATTCTGCCTGCTGATATTTCCCAACATTTCACGTTTCTTTTCCTTTTTTTTCCTTGCTAGCTGTTTTTTAGTAAACCATACTTCATCCAGATTTAGTAAAAACTTTCCAGAACAAGCAAGAAAAAAAAAATAAGCTCAACTATTTTTAGTTGTAGGAGTCTGTATTGGTGATAATCCCTAAAAAGTAATGCGTCACCTTTGGCATTTTCACAAGTGTCAGGTTCTTGTCAAATGTATTTCGCGGTAACCTTCACCTCTGTGGTATTTATAAAAAATTTAAACAATAATTATGAGAAGCAAAACTTACTTTTCCACTTTAAAAGAAAACTGAAAAAAAAACCTCTTCAAACGACTATCTCTTCTTACGCGTCAGAATTGGAACACCTGTTCTAACACCTAAGTATTTAACAAAGAGAGCTTACATAAATTCGGACTAATCTCCACATATTTATTATTGACATGTAATGGTTAACAAGCTTGTCTCGCTAGATCATTACAACTTAGTAATGAGTTCATCTTCACTGGGTGCTCCATACTTTTGGCCTTGTGCCACATCGAAGCAACGCTTAAAAAATCCCATGGGCACTTAGACGTGGCGCAGTGGTTAACAAGCTTCTCTCGCTAGATCAAATACAACTTCGTCTCATTGGGGGCTTCACACTTTTGACCTTGTGATACTTCTAAGCGAAGCTTAGAAAATCACTGGGCACCTCGACGTGGTGTAATGGTTAACAAGCTTGTCACACTTGATCAATTACGACTAAAGTAGTGAGTTCAATCTTCTTCCATACTTTACGGCTTGTTCCAGATTTAGAATACGTTTAGAAAATCCCATGGACACTTCGATGTGGTGCAATGATTAGCAAGCCTGTCTTGTTAGATCAATTACAATTGAAAAGTGACTTTAGATCCAGAAGACAAGTCTTTGACCTTGGACGCCATTTTTATATTTTTTTACAAAATAAATATCGTCATTGTTATGACATTTCCATCATCTTGCAGTTCTAAATTCTCCAGGTTTTTTATCGATCCGCTTAACTTCAGTGGAATTTTGATCTTAACCCTTTATTTATTATCCGGGCGTAGATTGTTCACGCTCCAAAATCTATGTCTGATGATATCTTGACTTGCTCCTTTTGAGGACAGCTGTAATTGCTTTTCCTGTTCCTACTGTACAGCCCGGACCAGGGATTGAACTTGCAACTATTATAGCACAACATTCACGAACCAAAACTTTAATCTACTTACCTGTTGTCGCGGCCTTAAATAAAATAAATAATGATATTTCTTAATCCCTGAAATTCAGACAGAAACTTGTATAAAATCGTGCTTTTTTAAAAATCGATAAGAATCGATCAATCGCTTTATATTAACTAACAGCAAACGAATTCCCAACGTTTCGGCTGTTGTACGCTCCGACCTTCTTCAGGTGGTTGCAATGTCGAACTGAACCCGTTATTTCGCGCGCTGGGGTAGACTGTTCTAGTTCCACGTGCCATGTCTAATGGATGTCAGTTATCTTCTATTAATTCCCCCCATCTCCAAGTTCGTCACCTCTTTGGATCCTATCACTGGATCTAACTAACGCTTTTATCCACTGTGACATGTGTCCTTAAATATAACTGGTTAAAGCAGTGGAGAAGTTGGAGAGGGGAATTAACAGGAGATATCTGATGACTGACATCCTTTAGACATGGCACGGGGAATTACAACAGTCTACCCCGGCGAGCGAAATAAATGGTTCAGTTCGACATTCCAACTATCTGAAGAAGGCTGTAGCGTACAACGGCCGAAACATTGGGATAAATATGGCGAGAAAGATGAGGACAATAGTCCGAAAATTTTAAATAGAGTACATAATACATCATGTCAGAAATATAAACATATATTTAACGAAATGTTGGAAATACTTTAGCCCAAGCCTCCCGTAAGAAACCAGAACAAAACAGACTGCTTTAAAATTTAGAATTCAGAATCTTAGCATTTTCATTATTATTGACGAATAGGGACACTGGACAGTGGTCAGCTATATCTGACATGAAGTAACACCGTTTAGTTTTATGGCTATATCATAATGACTGCGACTGCAAAATACCAATTAAAATATTGCTTTATATTGAAACTGTTACATCCCACGTTGATGGGATGAATAAAAATCAATGAAAATAAAGAACAAGTGTATCTTAGCACATTATAAAGCAACTTTTATTCGTTTACTGCCTGAGAACAACAAGGATTTGTTTAGATTTAAATTCGACGTGCGTCTTAGCCTGTCACCATATTGAATTCAGAAGTTTCCGCTCCGATTGGCTGACAAGAGATATAACTCAATTGTATTTTGTGGAGTAAAAAATCTTCCCCTATCTCAATTTTACAAATTTATTTTCAAATTGTAAATAATTATTTTTAAATTGTTAAAATATCGTTAACCTTTTATAATTCTATTATCATAGAACAAAGATAAAGAAAAAATACATACTGACGTCACCGATGGAAATTTGAGGAAAATTTTGTTTCTCAATGAAATCGTCGTCTCTATTTTTATTTTTGTTGTTGCTCTCTTATAATAGATGTTTTTGATCAGTCGACATCTTTATTAAATATTCGTGACATTCACAGAGAATTTCATTGCGAACAAAAGGTTTAAGCTTAAAAAAAGAAATTCTCTTTTTAATATCTGTCTCATATAATTCTGGTTTTTAGTCTCGTCAATGTAAGTGTATCTTTTATTTTCCTGAAAACATCTGTTCAACAAGACCTTGAACGTCAATGAAGCTACCAAGCGAATAATCGATAGATAAACATGAAGTACTTTCCGTTTTGCTCTCTATCAATATTAAACGACGAAAAGAATCCGTCACAACTTCTATATGATTTAACTATATTTTCTATATGTGAAGTATTTTGCCAGAATAAATGCGACGGTAACACACCTATACATAGTTATTGCTGGTAATATATATATATATATATATATACACACACACACACACACACACACACACATATATATATATATATATATATATATATATATATATATATATATATAATTAACCTCACGGCTACGAAGAAGCTGATTCAAAACATGCTGGATGGCGTAACATATTCTAACAAAATTTCTCAAATATTCAGAGTGCTAGATTGAATTAATTAAATATGCTAATTAATAAATAAATAAAATAAAGGATCTACTCGGATTGATAAATAAAAACCATTTACACACACAAGCATATATATATATATATATATATATATAAAACATTGGTTAGACAGCCGTCGATAGCTGCTAACACGAAGTCACTAGTTATGGTGACCGAGGTCTGGCCTTGTTCAAATTGTTGATCGCGCTGGATAACACGCTTCTCTCCCAGAAACTGTAACTAAAGTTCGCACAGCATAGTTGCAGTATAAACCACAAGTGGGTCCCTATGTGCGTTGAACAAGCGCAAATGCGCCTGATCGAGCGTCTGCAATAGGGATTGACTAACCGAATACTACTGGCCAACTATATATATATATATATATATATATATATATATATATATATATATCATGGCAATGAATATGGGGACAACAGTCCGAACATGTAAATAGTTACAATACGTCATCACAGAAATATAGACAAATCCCCAAAAGTACTAAAATTATAATAAACTGATATATTAGCAAATAGATTTTTTTAAAATGCACAATTCCTTTATATGTTTAGATTGGTTTGGTTTATTTTGGTTAACGGCATATCAACCTCAATGGGTTATTTAATGCTGAAAACATTTTTAGGATAGATTCGTATGAATAGAATAATAGAATATGTATTCTTTGGTTTAGATTGGTTTGGTTTATTTTGTTTTACGGCATATCAACCTCAATGGGTTATTTAATGCCGACAACAATTTTTATTGCTGGTGATATTTTATTTTCAAAAAGTATTGCTGGTAATAGTTAACTATTTGCCCATAGCTGGGACCCTAGCAGGTGCTACCACCCCGGGTTAGGGTGGACCTAGGAACACCAGCAATTAAGAGGTGGTTTCACACTCCTCAAAACCTCCTGATCAGAGGTCTTGTTGCAGGACGTAGTCTTACCTAGGACGCGGATGTAGTTTGACGTCTTACCCAGGACGCGGATGTAGTTGAACGTTTACCCAGGACGATCCTTTATACGTAATCGTACACAAATTTAACTAAAACATAAGAAACTCTTTTAATCGACGCCAATGAGACTTAATGGATTAAAAAAATGATAAAATTAAAGAAAGTTAATTAATAAATGTTATTTTAAACCGTATTCATCAGTTCTTAGCAATTTCATTACTCTATTAGACCAACGCATGAGAAAATTATGCAGCGAATTAAACAAATTGAGTAATAATGCTTGTGAAAAGAAAAAGCAATTGTTATAGACAAGCGTATGGTTGCAAGAAAGAAATACAACAGTAGAAATAGATTTACGTGATTTATTTCAATAGGAACGTGTTTTTTTTGGGGGGGGGCAGCTACCTTGTGGTATCGTTCATAAGCCGGCTTCGGATCTGGGTTGATCTCTCATAGTAGTTCTCACTGGTTGGCGTGGCGCTCCTCCTGCTGACTGCTGCCGACTGACCGTGAGAGGTCTCTTCCCTGGCCTCCTGTTGACTGCTGTTGCACTTCCCCATGTGACCCCTTTTATGGCATTTTTTATGGCTTAACAGGCTCGTATAACGACGCGAGTATAATTAGGAGGGAAGCATTTTTATTGGTCGAAAAATAGAAACACTTTAAAATATTATTTTATTTTTCGACCGGAAACCGTTCGTCGGGCCTATACGTAAACGACGATAATGATCATTTTGTGACGGGGCCTTGTCCCGTTCACATCCGGCTCGCGCTCTTGAGTATGTTACTTTATTTGCCTGCAAATCAGCCGAGATATGTCTTATTTTATTTTATAACACAACTAAAATTAAAAGAAAATCGTGTACAAAGGATGGTAAAGCTTCCTAATTTTAATTAAAACTAGTTAAATATAATGTGCGTGAGACTATGATTAGACGTCACTTGGCAAAAGCTTCTCCTCAGAGAACAGCTTAGTATCAGTAACATAAGTACAATGATATCATCAATGAACTTTTGTACATCTGTTCTATGATAAATTCACGCAATTTTACTAATGCTGTAAACAAAAGATTATATATATATATATATATATATATATATATATGGAAGATAATAAATGTCAATCGCGTCTGCAACTGAAAGTTTCACATGTGGGCGTAAATGTGGTAATGGTATTGTCCCTCTCACACAGTCTTCATGCGGTAATAAATATAATACAATACTCATTCTTTTATGGGTATTATATTACCAACATTATGTCCACGTGAAACTTGTAGTCGCAGACGGCAGTGAGAATTAAGTACTATTTTTCATGTATTTTGTGTTTGCTCTGTTTTTGTATATATATTTTCTACCTTACATTATATTAGCAGTGTTTGCTTTATACACACACACACACACACATATATATATATATATATATATATATATATATATATATATATATATATATAGGTCCTGTTTGTTTAAATAATTTAGACATATCCTGTCGATTAATTTTCGTTGTGATCCATTCGAGTTCGGGATTAATCTGTTGGTAGCCGTAGAAAACTACTTTTACTATGCCGATTCTAACAAAAGGCTTACATTTCATTTGGCTGGGCATAGTTCAATAACTCAGCATTTAAAGCAAAACTCATGCCCACACTTACAGATTAGACGGATATTAGTTGAAAATACATCTATATTGCATAAAAACATTAATAAGCAAAAACTAAAAATCCTTGAAGCCCTTTATATGAGAGAATTAAAGCCCAAAATATATACTGTGTGTATAGCAAGAAAGTCTTTAAAGGGTTATAAAAAATATGTATGTGCGAAAAGTACTTCCCTTAAAATGGGAAAAAAAAAACAAAAAAAAACACTTGAACTTTGAACTTTGAAATCTTGAACGCTGCATAAGCAGTAAAAACGAAAAGTTAAAAATTTTTGGGTTCACAAAAACACATATACATACATATGATTTGGTTTCAAATGAGATTAAAAGTACTTGCAAAAATAAAAACTAGTTGAAAGAAAAATTTGGTATTTTTCTTAATCAATTTTTCTACCCAAAATTTAATGCGCGGCCTCAAAAGGGTCAAAAAGAAAACTAATCTACCTGATATATCTAAATTATTTAACTAAACCTGTTTGAATAGAAATATGCTGCCTAAATACACACACACTCACACATACATATATATATATTTATTAAAGACATTTTTATGTTTAACGTTCTTTTTTTATAGATACAAGTATTTAAGTAAATGCTCTGTTTATAATAAACAGTATTAAATAACATTTACCGGCCTGAATGTCCGAGAAATTTTCATAGATAATATTCGTCCTTTGACAGGATTCGAACCTGAATCCTATACGGAACCGTCATTTACGCTGACGTGCCTAACCTCTCGGACACAAAGGAGCGTTCGGTAGACAAGGTCGAATTTACTGTTTATAAACTTCAATCTTCCATGAATCTCGTACATTAATAACTGCTCTGGCGTATCAAATGTAAACAAATGACGTCATATATTAAGAAATGGACAAAGTCCGACAATTTATTTATTTATTAAAGACATTTTTATACATCCGTATAGGATGCAGGTTCGAATCCTGTCAAAGGACGAATATTTTCTATGAAAATTTCTCGGACATTCAGGCCGGTAAATGTTCTTTAATACTGTTTATTATAAACAGAGCATTTACTTAAATACTTGTATCTATAAAAAAGAACGTTAAACATAAAAATGTCTTTAATAAATAAATTTGTTGACTTTGTCCATTTCTTAATATATATATATATATATAGAGAGAGAGAGAGAATTGTAAAAGACGATAGGAAAACTGTAATAGTTGCCAACGCGTTTCGTCCAATGTGGTGATTTTCAAGGCAAAAACGAAATGAATTTATTAAACAAAGTAACTAATAATAACAAAAACAAAATGCCCTTAGCAACTAGATGAATTTAGAGAACGCTATTTTCATACTGTTAACTGAAAATTACGTCAATTACTGTCACGTGTGGAGATTTGACCATTTTCTTTTGGTTTCTTGATACTGTTATGTACGTTTGTCTGGAAGAGTAGTAATTCTGTCAAATACAGGTTAACTCTGAGAAAACTTTCATGTATATATTATGATAAATGCCGGGTTCGATAATAGTCGACAAATACCGTGAGGTAAAATTAAAATTAACTTTGGAGGGAGGTGGGAGAAAGAGAGAGAGAAAGTTGAAGAGAACGGGAAAATAACCCGTGTAAACGAGTGGGAATGTTCAGCACGATCGAAATATCTATCACTTTGTTGCTTCCATAAGGTTTGGTTGTTGTCGCTTGGAGATTTGCCGGTACCTTGCTCTGCAACGCTTCCCCACTGGACGGCAGATGTTGTTTTGGAAACGTTTCTCCGCTCTTTCTTAGCCCACTTCTGGATTTTGCTTTTCACTCGCATCGCCGACGGTGTAGATGGGTGGTGAAAAAGAAATATGGTTGTGTGAGTTGTATAAACATTATCAGCGCCTTCATTTTTGCAATCGTTCCTTTGAGAAATGCGTAAATCCACCTTCTCTCCTTCTTGCGAGGTCAACAGGGATCTCAAACCTCGAGAGTTGACCAGTCTAGAAGAAGGTCATGTATAAACTGAAAAATCTTAACTGTGTCGAAGAGCAACGAACAACTCTTTCCCGATATTTTATTCCAATTCACATGTGACAGAAGAAAAGAATATGTGGCTAGCCTTAATCGACAATTTCCAGGAAGTTAATGTCATTAAAAAAATATATATATTTTTGAAGGTTTCTGCGAATTGTTAAATGCAGTTATGCAAAATACATTCTAAAATTCATCATTAGTTTTATTTGAATATTCTCGAGGGCGTCATGTGGCACAAGGCCTTTTTAACGTGGGATCTCCGAGCCCGTGGGATCTCCGAGCTCGTGGGCTCGGCCAAAAATATGCCCATTGAACCCGTATGAACAAGTTTAGAGTCGGTTTGCCTCCCCAAAAGAGAATCCGCCCTTCGGTGTAGCCTCGTTCGGGTTCCTCCCCGCCCGAAGGCAGAGAGTTCAACCGATCAGCCAGTCGACTGACTGAGCGACTTCCACGTTACTCTTACTACTCCTACTTATTATAGGTGGGAGAGTCTATTAACTATAGAATAGGTGTGTTCCACTATAACATTCTACCCCCCAGCTATGGGTAAATAGCAGCACTGACCGGGTTCTATAATCTTGGAAGGCAACTGGTCTACCGCAGTAAAGAAATGACAACCTACTGCGAGAAAATATCTGCCTCGTCAGTCATGTATCGTAAGATACAAGATCGCCTAAGCGTGTATTGCGTATGGCACATAAGTGATTTGTACAGCAAAATAGCTATTTTATCTTACAGCTGTTCTTATTGAAGCACACATAATCATCTTGGTCTGTATTTACACCTATATATACATTATGCATCTACAAATGTGTGTTTATAGGTGTACGTGTTTGTGCTCTTCTCATCTAAATGTCGATATCTATCACATCTGTTTCATTTCTTGTTTGTTTCTGTTATGCCATAATACCTATTCTATTGTAATGGACTCTCCCACAGATAATAAATAGTAGTAGCAGTCGCCAGTTGGGCTCAGTGGTGTTGAGCGAGTCAGACGATATCGGACATTGAAGTACCAACCATCACAACTAGATTGCTGCGTCATCAACTCTCATTTCCAAGTTTCTAACGTTTTGTACGTCGAACCTAATTTAGGACGACTTATTGAAATACAAGCCTCCACTGTGAAAACTACTCTACAACATTTTGGAACTGGTGACTACTACTACTTATCTGTGGGAGAGTCCATTACAATAGAATAGGTATTATGGCATAACAGTTTCACACCAGTTCTTTCATTGACAGACATTTAGTACTTTTATATTTAAATTTTTCAATTCCTGTCATTAATTTTACCAGCATGTCATCAAAGGCGTTTTCATCATTGCGAAATGATAGGGAAATGATATAATAAAAAAAAAGAAAATATAAAAAATACCTTGAAGGGACAAACGATTAAATTATGTGTCCTGGATTCCAGTGTTTCAAGTTAAAGTTTCCCCACATTGCTTTTTATTTAACTTTAATATGCAAAACACATACCTTTATGCAAAAATATCCTTCATCTAAAACGCGTTAATTTGGCTTTGCCAAAAGGATTCTTACATACATGCGTTTGCATCCGCGCAGAATTTTTAATGGCTTACTTTTATCTACAAAATCCATTACATACATAGGCATATGTGCACACATATATCTACAAATATAAACAGGATTTTTCTCTCTTTTTTTTTTTTTTTTTTTTTTTTTAATGTTTCACCCCAAGGAAGGCAACAATACCACTAAACCATAGAGGGTTTCAGGGAGTGAAAGAGAATAGGAAAATTAAGAGTGGGGAGGACTGAGGAAAGAACGAAAAAGGAACAGGGTACAAAAAGACGGAAGATGGCGATTGACGCTACATTTAACTTTTTTTAACATTGTAGTTATCAGGGAAGCAAGAAATCGAAAGGAAGTTCCACAGGTAGGAAGTGCGAGAAAAGAAACTGTTAAAGTAGAAGTGTCGGTTGCATTTAATTAGTTCAACATTAAAACTATGAGACCTACTTGCCAATCTAGTAGCGTGCTTAAATTCGTGTGGACAGGGTTCTAGTGAAAAAAGCTCGTCAGAGCAATTGCCATAATAATATTTGTAGAACAGAGTTAGTCTATTCGTTATATACGGCCAAATTGATTAATAGAGAATTCTCAAAATTGGTGTGCATATTCATTGAACGCAATGGGACATTTTTGATCATAAAGAAAGCGGGATCTCCCAGTTTTCTCATTTGAAGCAATATATTTCTTAGTAATGTCGTCGCTTGTAACCATTCGGAGTAAGTCTATAATTTCGCTTTTATCATTAATGTCAACAAAAAGAAAAATATATCTATGCTTTGGAAAGATTTGTGTCCAAAAATATATTATCTGCTTTTGATATTGCTTTTATTTTGAACTTACTAAGAAAAAAATGAAAACTATTTTGTTTTTCTTTGAGACAAAACAAATCGATTGTCGAAAACCATGAGTGATGCTGCTAAAAATTACCCTTGACGTATGTGGCAGAAGTTTAATTAATAAATGTAATTGCAAGACAGACATGTTTAAATTAAAATTTTAAAATATTTGCGCGCACATTTTCCTCACACCTTTTTTTTTCTTGGTGGGAGTGGGGCATCTTGTTTTTTTTTTTTGTTTTTGTTTTTGGGGGTATTTTTTGTTTTTGTTTTTTGGGGGTATTTTTTGTTTTTGTTTTCTGGGGTTATTTTTTGTTTTTGTTTTCTGGGGGTATTTTTTGTTTTTTTGGTATTTTTTTTTTTTTTTTTTTTTTTTGGTAATTTTTTTTTTTGTTTTATTTTTTGGTAATTTTTGGGGTTTTTTTGTTATTTTTTTGTTTTTGTTTTTTGGTATTTTTTGTTTTTGTTTTCTTTTTGTTTTTTTTTGGTATTTTTTTTATTTTTTTTTGGTATTTTTTTTTTAGGGAGTTTTTGTTTTGTTTTATTATTTATCGCCGATATTTTAATTACAGTAGTTTTATTAACAAAGATTACACGCTTTGCCATCATATGTTATATAGGATTATGTTTCAGGACTCTGTAATCTTGACGTTTTAAATGGCGTAAACAGATACTTCTGCTAGGAAAATTTGTGGGAAAAATTTGATAGGTAATGGCCGGCTAAACATTTCCGAGCACACCAGTCTGGCGGGGCGGCCTGCAAATCCGAATTATAGACGCCCAGTCAACCCACATAGTTTACCAGTGCTTTTAGGTGGCAACTGTACTGATCAGAATTTAGTTACAGTTTCTAGGAGAGAACGCATATTTCGACGGGATCGCTTTTTGGAAGAAGGACGGACAATTCAAACCCTTGGTCATGATGACTTTTGTTAGCACAAACATCGTCAGATTCCGAACAGTTCCGTCTACTCAATTTCACTCTAAGAGGTCTGGGTTAATGTATGGTATGGATTTCAGAGGTGAAGCCCGCTTGGATTGTTGCCGATACACTCAAGAAGTCGCCTTCCTTAGATATCGGTCATGGTGAAATTCGAAACCGGGTCTCAGGGTAAGTGTTCTAACAACTCGGCTAATAGTGGTTAATTAAATGGTAATTGAGGAAAAATTATTAAAACGATTATTTAGTCTGTAGAAGTTCTTTCGAAAGACGAAACAGTTTCAGGAGGTTCTATTTTTTAATTCTTTTTATTTACATTCGTCTGTGCTATTGTTCGTTTTTATGTATGTGTGCAAACTGTGCCAGGCAAATAGGTATACATTATATGTAGATATTCAATAGGAAAATCTAACATATTTTTCTTAAGATATTTTCACCTGTTTAAATTTTAAAAAAGAGAAACAGAAAAAAAGTTAGACAATGTAACTGCTGTCAGGATCAAGAACAGATTAGATGGTGGTACGTTAACGATATCGAAATGTCTGGCACAATGTGCAAGCCACTTAACAATTACGTTAAGTTTTTTTTTTTTTTTCATTTATGGCTTGTTAAAGATTGTTTTTCGTATACCTGCTGCACACTGTACACACGCACACAAACACATATTTATATGTAATAGCAAAGGAAGTTTTATGCTTAATGAAACACGTCGACCATTAAGTTACTGGGGCAAAAGGTATTCAATGCAACCACATTTTTGAAAATAAAGTTTTCAATATTTAACGAATAGAGCATCAACAATGATCAGATAAAAAGTTCAACGACTTATCCTCCGTCAGAGATCCGTTCTTCCGGGTAAAATAAATGCATTATGCTTACTCTATTCTGTCTCCAAATCTTCAAGTTGAATGATAAGTCGCTGAAGTTTTTATTTCTCTATTCTGTCTATTTATGTTTTTAACTATCTATCTTTCTTTCGCAGTTTATCTATCTATCTTTCTTTCTGTTTTTCGCAGTTTATCTATCTTTCTTTCTGTTTTTCGCAGTTTATCTATCTTTCTTTCTGTTTTTCGCAGTTTATCTATCTTTCTTTCTGTTTTTCGCAGTTTATCTATCTTTCTTTCTGTTTTTCGCAGTTTATCTATCTTTCTTTCTGTTTTTCGCAGTTTATCTGTTTTCCACAGTTTATCTATCTATTTATCTATCTATTTCAGGGTGTTCGTATCTATCTATCTATCTATCTATCTGTTTTTCGCGGTTTATCTATCTGTTTTTCGCGGTTTATCTATATATCTATCTTTCTCTTTCATGCTGTTCGTATCTATCTATTTCAGGCTGTTCGTATCTATCTAACTGTTTTTTGGCAGTTTATCTATCTATCTATCTAATAATAATAATCTTATAAATATAAGTAATTATACTCGTCTGGAAAAAATATTACCTCTTTGGCCGGCGTACCCTGATGATCCGCGTAGGTTAAACCTAGGTAGGTTTGCTTGGCTCTTTAGTTTCGTAATTTTATATATATATATATATATATATATGATGGACTCTCCGGTCCTGTTCGGCGTATGAATCCCGACAACCGCCTGATAATTATCATCATGCCTATGACGGGCATGACTTTTGAGGCCGAGACGAGAATTTCACAAAAGGCCACAAACAATACAGGGGAAAGTTTTGCATGCAAATGCAGCAGGAACGGTGTTAGCTGTTTTGATTTTCTTTCGTGTTTCACGCAGTCGAATGATGCTTACTGCTTAATGGTACTTTATTCCTGCATGCTAACTGGAACGATACTCTGATCTCTTCATAGCTACCTCTTCTAAGTTCTTCAATGGTATGTTGAAGCAAGAAAGGTTGCTCTTCAGTTTATTTTTATACCTGAGCCAAGGTCTACCAACATTTTCATGGCCGCTATGGAGTTCAGTGTAGAAAATAACTTTCGGTATGAGATCATCATTCATCCTTGTCATATGGCCAGCCCAACGCAATTGTGATTGCACTATGAGGGTCTCGATGGTAGCAATCTGGCATTTCTCAAAAAAGTCAGCATTTGACATTCGATCATCAAACGTCAGGCCACAGATTGTACGGATACAGCATTAATGGTTGATATCTAATCGATGAGTGTGCTATCTATAAGGTGTTAAAGTTGAGATATATATATATATATATATATATATATATATATATATATATATATATATTAAAACAGACATTGAGATTAATACTCAGCGGCGACTTTGTGTTTCATGTTTGAAAGCAATATTCAGGCCATACGCACACACTTCCACACAAACACACAGCCCACCTCCATATATATATATATATATATATATATATATGTTTAATTGGAACTAAAATAAATCCTAATCTGCCAGGATCTTTAGGATTTATTTTAGTTATTCCCGCCCTACTTAGTGTATTGACCACTCTACGTTTTAAACTTATTACTCGCTTGTTTTTTTTCTTTGGACTAAAGACTTAAGAAACTGGACGATTTGTTTCGCCATTTTCGAAAGTTTTTGTTTCTTTCTTTTTTTATTTCCAATTTTTTCATCGGGTACCAATTTGTTTTAAAATATATACAAGTTGAGCTATCTTAGGTTTTTTACCAAACGTGTATATATATATATATATATATATATATATATATATATATATATAAGTTAGAATGAGGGGAATCTATAAGAATATGCACGAATACATCCACAAAAAAAACAACGTATAACAGATGCATTTATGTAGCCTGACTAATGCGTTTATATTTATTATCTACTCTTCCGGGTAGCTCCACTAATTTTTGATATCTTGGTTTAAAATGATTTTACTAAAAGAAAAAGCTTTCTTGATGCTTTCATTTTAGCTGTAATTGAAATCTAAAGGATTAAAATTACCATTTCCATTAAGCAAAATACTCTGGTGTATTTCAAACAAAAATTATATTGGAATCGATATTTAATTTTTATTCTAAAATTGTTGAATATTTGCTGAATTAAATTATAATTAATCTGATTTGACAAAAAAAAAAGTAGCTTTAAGCTTAGAATAACATGAAAATGCATTTTTAATACAAAACAATAACGTTTTTTAACAGAAATCTCCATGTTGTTTTTCCGTAATTTACGAGGTGTTGACTGGTTTTGACATGATGATTGTTGTTCTACGGAGACTTTATCTGTAAAACATAATTTAAGAAAATGACGTGAGCTCTTTTTTTATATAATTTTGAAGAACTCAGTAATCTTAAAAATTTTGAAAAACATTCTCCGTAATCTAATATTAGTAATGCTGACATTAAATTTACTATAGACATCGCTATTATTTTCTAATAATGTTGTTCATTGTCGACCATACTTTCAAAAATGGGCACGTTATATAATTCCCAGACGTCATGAGTTCAAGCGCCATACGAGGCTGGCATCCCGCTCTTACCCCTTCACTGTCGAAACTCCTAAATGTAGCCGTCTCTTCTACTCCAATAGCTTCATGTCTCGCACTTCTCGCCTGTGGAATTCCTGTTTCCCTGTGTGCTATAATCTCCAGCTATTCAAGTGTAATGTCAATCGACATCTCCAGTTGCCTTGATCTATCCACTACCCTCATCCTTTCTTCTATTACTCCTATCTGATCATGCTCTAAATTTTCTGTAAGCCCTTGCGTCCTAGTGGCTTCCTGCCTTGCTTGGGGTGAAATGCTTAAAAAAAAATACATAAAAAAATAAAAAATTATTTTAAAAATCTTGGCGGAAAATCATTTGTATTAAGTTTTTTTCAATTTTTGATTTGTAATTATAGTTTTCACTTAATAACAATATCACCTAACTGAAGGAAATCAATTTTAAAAGATTTATATATTATAAATTATTATAATAAAATTAAAAAAGAATTGAAACAATTCTTGTATAAATTCATTATTTATCGAAAACGCATTTTCTTAAGACAATAGTGATCTTAAAAATTCCTATTTATAAAGAATTTTTTAAATAAAATAATATCATAGTTTTATTGCATTTTCTGATTTACATTCTTGAAGGAGACCTGCTTTTAGCTACTAAAAAAAATTCGGATGAAAATTTAATTTCTCGATATTCCATGAAATTGAGTAAGTGGGCGATAAAATATAAAAAAATTAGCAATATTTTCTAAAAAAAAATATCACAAATAATTTCATTCATTTCTTAATAAGTAATGAACATTTCATTAAAATACGACAAATACTTGATTTTTACAAGAATTTTCAAATCAATGTGTTTTTCATTTGAAAAAGAGACGCTAAAACACTGATCATAAATATTACGTCGGCCGCTGATAAAAAAAAACGAAACTTTTAATCTAAATATCGAACGTGCTAGAAAAAAATTTAATGAAATAATATAAAATACTTTGGTGTTTCTTCTTAATAATAACATAAACATTTTGACGATAAAACTTTGCTTTTATTAAGTTTGGTGCCTTTTTTTCATGATGATATGCTTTTTTGTCAGCGAAAATTGGAGGTAACTACTTAACACACTCATAAAATCTGAAATATCTATAAAGAAAACTTGCACATGACGTATACACACAGTATAGCAATATAAGCAGCCACAAAAAAATTCTTAAATGGTCAGGAGGCACTGTTTCATTTTACCAGTTTAAGTAAGTATTGATCAATGTTTGTCACAATTAGAAGAAAGAGTTGCTTGGCGAAATTCTAATGTAGCTATTAAAGAGAACACTCCCCCCCACCCTGCTCTCAACTGGGGAGTAGCGTCTAGGCATTAAAAGTTTTGTCTAAGAATATCTTTAATGGACGAGGGAATCAGCTAAAATAGAATGATGCACGTTAACCCATTAATGGCTACTCAACGCATCCTCTTGTAAGCTCCCAAAGGTGACAATGTTAAAAATATAGCATTGCTAACAATCTGTTAAAACGAGATACTTTTCGGTGAGTCTTCTGTTGACATGCCAACTTCAGAAGTAATGAAATATATCCATAAATCTCGAATTTAAATGGGAAATTAATAGCAAAAGAAAAACAAAAATGATAAACTGAAATCTCATGGTTAGTATGTTCGTGAATAGCGCTGATTCCTGTCTGTTATTTAATGGTTACTTCGTCTTAGTGTCTGTGAAGAACGACTCGCTCTCCCATTTACACAGACGAACGAGCACATTTTTGACCGATATAAATCTAGTATATACAAATATTGGCAAAAAACGACTTAAGAAATGTACCATTGTGTAGCAGACTTCAAATCCTTTCGATTTAAAAATATTTATCTGGATTCGTTGGCGCTGAATAAAAGCTATTTTCTAAAATGTCAGTAAAACCTTTTATTTTACCGGTTCCCCGAAAAGTAATCGACTAACTACTGACTGTGATATGGTAATGCAATCATTATACCTAAAACTAAACAGTACTCCTGAAAAATCTCAGGCGTAGCCATACACCGCATTTCGACATTATATGAAAATCAATAAAATGATTATAATATATGTTTAATCATTTCACACCAAGGGCAATTAAGTTACAAAGCATTAAGAGAAAATATCAAATATGAAAAAAAGGAGAAATATTTTTAAGGAGAGAGAACAATAAAAGAACATTAATTAAAAAAACATAAGATATGACAGTAATATTTTTAATGTAAAACCTAAACAACTAACAAATAATTCACCTCGCACTTTTAGTAGCCAATTATTTGTTTGTTAACCACTGCGGGTTGACTTTTTCTAAATTTTAAATTGCTCTTTCTATTCTTAACGTTCTTCTGTAAATTTTTATCGTTACGCTATTTTAATGTCCTTCGGAAACTAGAATGTTACTCGAAATATTAAAATTTGATTTTTAAAAAAATGAGGAAAATTGATTGTCTATACCAGAATAAAAACCACTCGAGTGTCCCCAGAAAAAGATAGAATGAAACTAACCCGTAACTGAGCACAAAGGTTTTCCTCTTTTTCGATTGGCTAGAAAAAGTTTTATTATTATTATTGGCTAGAAAGTAAATGATAAAATTCAGTTTCGCTTAGGATTTTAGACTCGGACAAGAAATCGCGTAATGTTGTCTATTACATAATAATAATTACTGAATTGGACAGCTCTTTCGTTCTTGGAGATAGAATCTGAAGAAAAATTGGTTCCCTGCTCGTATCGAAGTGCTGATTCTTGCTGATTATTTAGTTTTCGCCATTATAATAATTAATTTTGATAAGCCTGTTTCACGATTGTAACCCTTATTTTTTTTTTCTTCGTTATTTACTTAAACGAAAGATGGCCACGAATAAAGATCTGACTATCACGTGACAAATAGGTTCCATACATGAATACGCGATCTTTGTAATGGAAAAATATTCAGCTATTCTATAGATTTGAATAAAGTTAAGACAAACAGGGATATTTAAATTTGTTTTTCAGACTTGACAGCACTTTTTGTCACATCTAAGCATTCATATGAAAATCAAAGTGGGTTTGAATAATTTGCTCTCGAAAAACGAACAGCACGATTTCCCTCCCTCTCTCCCTTCCTCGCCCATCCACAAAATAGAAAAATACATATATGATTATCACAGATACACACAAACTTTTAGGTATGTGTATGTTTGTGTGTGATGTAAACGTTGGTATAAAGGTTGTTGTCACTTGACCGTCTCATAGATTTATTTTCTGTTGCTTATAAAATAAAATAACAAACAAGAGAATCACAAAAAACAATTTCTTTCAGTTTAAAATGCTTTTTGCTTTACGGTATCGGAACCATTTTTCATTCATTCAGCATACAGAAAAAGAAAAAGTCAAGACAATAACAATAATTTCTTTATTTACTTCTTTCTCTTCATTCATTTGATAATCTTCATTTCTTTCTTTCTTCCTTCCTCCCTCCCTTCCATAATCTTCATTTCTTTCTTTCTTCCTTCCTCCCTCCCTTCCATAATCTTCATTTCTTTCTTTCTTCCTTCCTCCCTCCCTTCCATAATCTTCATTTATTTCTTTCTTTCTTCCTTCCTCCCTCCCTTCCATAATCTTCATTTATTTCTTTCTTTCTTCCTTCCTCCCTCCCTTCCATAATCTTCATTTATTTCTTTCTTTCTTCCTTCCTCCCTCCCTTCCATAATCTTCATTTATTTCTTTCTTTCTTCCTTCCTCCCTCCCTTCCATAATCTTCATTTCTGCCTTTCTTTCTTCCTTCCTCCCTCCCTTCCATAATCTTCATTTCTGCCTTTCTTTCTTCCTTCCTCCCTCCCTTCCATAATCTTCATTTCTGCCTTTCTTTCTTCCTTCCTCCCTCCCTTCCATAATCTTCATTTATTTCTTTCTTTCTTCCTTCCTCCTCCCTTCCATAATCTTCATTTCTGCCTTTCTTTCTTCCTTCCTCCCTCCCTTCCATAATCTTCATTTCTGCCTTTCTTTCTTCCTTCCTCCCTCCCTTCCATAATCTTCATTTCTGCCTTTCTTCCTTCCGTTCTTTCTTTCTCTCTTCTAACATCCGGCGCTTTTCGTCTTCAATATTTTATATTAGACTTAAAAAAAAATAAATATGATCTCCATTTTTCTTATTCAGTAATTTGGTTGCGATGACATGAGTCTTACGAAAAGTAGAAGGTCTAGACATTCTACGACACGCCCCCAAGTTGCGTATGGCTGAGAGGATGCCTGGTTCCGAATTCTGTCCTCTATGCCTTTCTCTCAGACTCCGTCTTAAAACATAACCTCGTCTTTTATATCTATATTCGTGCCACGTAATAATCTAACTTTTGTATTGGCATCTTGCTAGAACAAATATGTTTGCCACTTGCCTCCAAAGAGTCGAAATGCACATTCTCTTTTTAATTTATAACGAGTTGGTAAACTGCAACTTTTTAATCTAATTTCGTATAAGCATAAGAAACAGGAAGATTTCGTTAAAAACTAAGAACAGTGAATGGGAAAGTCTTCATCTCTTTTGCTTCGAAATATCGTGTTACAGGGGAATAATGAAAATACCATGGATGGAGCATGTGAGAAACGATGAATTTTTTTTTTTTTTAAAAAAAAAGGATATTTATATTTAAAATCAGAAAGAGTTAAAATTTCTCTGGCACATAATGAGGAAAGATGGATTGGAGAATCTGCAATTTGAAAAGTTATTGAAGGCATTTGAGGCCTATCTAACATTGACCAAAGATAAGAAGCTGTGGAGAGCCATGGTCGTCCACGTACTGAAAGGACACAACACAAAGAAGAGAAGAGAAGTAATCTGTATGCATGCACGCGGGCGTTTATATGTGTGTATGTATGTGTGCGCGCATAGATGAAAGAGAGAACTAACTGAGGTAAGCTTGAGCATAAGAAATGAAATTACATTTGACAGAATACTTAGTATATTGTAACAAATTAAAACAGTTTGGAGACAGTGGTGGACTGCAAATTTTTAATGAATTTATTTGATAAGTATTATTAGTGCCTTTGATGTCCCTAACAACATAATAGAATCAGTGTATTCAATTATCCGCAGCTTTCTAAAACCATCAAATTACCGGACTCCATGGGTCGAACGACAAATGAAGTTAGCTTTTACATTTTCAAGGAATATTAATTTATATACTCCAATCGAAATGGGTCTGGCAAAGAGCTTCTATTAGAGCGGTCGTGTCTCGGAAAGTTAGTGTTGTAAGTTCAAGCTTATCCTAGCCTATTGCTCAGTGTAAAAACTGATGTAATGATATTTCTTAGAAAGAATGATGAAAGGTCTCAAAGGTAGAATTAGACGTCATCAGTTTCGTGTCGGGAATTGACTATGCATCTTTGTGGCCTTCCTCGAACGTGGATTATTTTTCCTCTTGGGCAGGTGCTACAGACACTGACCTGCTGCCTCAAAGATGGGTGTTTTGTATGTTTAACTATTCTACGGTTTATCCCCCGTGTGTACATCTTAGAGCAGCTGGGTCGACCAAGTAATTATATTGCATGTCAATACTCAACTGTTTCTTTTTTTTTTTGTTGTACGGTCTAGCATGATACTGCATGGGAAGTCTATTCTGGAAGCATCTAAGTTGAGTGCGATCTATATCGAATTCAATGCTGATTAACCTCACCCAGAACGACGATACCCCATTGATAGTAAATCCAAGTCATACCCTTTGCTGGTGTTAATCACATACTAATCTCGAATTTGAGTAATAATGGCACGGTAAAATAGCACAAAATAGGAAAAAGGACACAATTGTAAAATAAGTTTATTGAAATATACACTATTGGCAAAAAAGCTGGTTTCAATTAAATCTAATTTTTAAAAATAGTTCCTATTTTTCCTTTATGTCATTTTTACCGTGTCAGTATTACCTGTGCTATTATAACCGATCACCACTGAACTCATCTTAGTTGCTATCTATCTAAATATATCTCAGTCGTGATCAAGTGATATTTGCCGGGAGGTGATATACATTAAAATTAATCAGTTACGATACTTGAACTGCCTGTATATAGCACGCAAACAGTTCTCATTTGGCAATATCAATTTATCTCCAGTGAGGTATGAGATAATGCTCCAGAATCATATAGTATTCCATCTGCTATTTCCTAGATTAGATACTAGGCGGTGTAAAGTATGTGTAACGTATGGAAGTAAAAAGGCGGTAAGCGAGAAGAATGATTGCTTATGAGGTGCCAATACCCACCTGCTGAGCCGTTTCACAAATTGCTACTTTCCTTGCTACAAAGAAATAAGATATGAAAGAGCAGCTTTTTTTTTTTTTTTTTTTTTTTTTTATTCAACTTTTCCTCAGCGCACTTTCAAATTAGTGAGCAGGAAATGGCGAGCTAAAGCAGAAGGAAAATAAACATAAAACATATTTTACTGCAGTTATTCAGCGTATAACAGGAAAAAAATGAATATTTGTCTGAATTTCTAGGAATTATCATTATCTCTATTTGGAATAATATACTTATTTTAGTCAATTTAATGTCAGCGACTGGATGTGTGTCTATGGGGGTCTTCTCCGAACTTGTATTTCTCTTCTCGTGTAGAACTTACGAACACATTACGTTGAAACACATGTTCCCGTATGATCTCCAAAGTTAAGTAACGTTGAACTTGGTCAATACCTGGATGGATGACCGCTTGGGAATACGACGTGCTGCAAGCATGGATGTACGCGTGGTTTAACGAATAATTGGTTAATATTTTTTTCTGTTTCCATTTCTGAGGTGATGAGTCATCCTTATTTCGATTTTGAATTTTCGAACCAGTTTCGTGGCGTAGTAATTATGAGTTCAATCTGTGGGCTGAGTAGTAAATACTCAGGATCAATAAAAGCAGGACAAGAAATAACAGCAGTAGTAAAATAGACGACGAGATATCCATAGCCATGGATTAGTGGAATATACCACTAAAGATTAGATATGTTCAATGCGAGATTCCCTGAAGAATACCCGGATATTGACTCGGGCATTTTTGACACCTGACGAAGTCCAGACAGCATACGAAACGTTGTGAGACCAACAATCAAAATTAGTTTAATATCGAAATGGTTTAATGCTTATTTTGACCCAAGGACACACACATGGCGACGAATGAAGATCGAACCCTCAGCCTATCACTAACGATATATGAGGTCATCTTGCTATTAACCGACAAACAGATGCCGAAAAAGTCCATATGTTTATTTTTTGCCTATATTTGTCAAAACTTTTTAAATTATTGTAAAAAGTGTACCCTAATTCAACTGATTTTCAATTAAGAATTTTATTATAATTCTATACATATTTCTTCGAATTTTGAAGTCAATTTTTAAATGACGATTTTTTAAAAAAATAGGTTTAGTCTCATTGAGATTTAAAAAAAAAATCTATTTTGCTAGATTCTCCATTACATTTTGAAATATTTGAGATTATTTTCCAATTTCAAACTGCAGTCTAATATTTCTAACGTCGACGCAACTGAGATATTTTTAAAGTAAATGTTGAATCATATAAATTTAAAACGCAAAAAAAAAATTACTTTTTTACTTTTTAAATCACGTTCCATAACTGAAATACAGATATAGAAGAAAAAAATGTGGAATCCATTGCTATGTTGCTATGGTTACAAGAAATTATTGACAGACATCTTAAAACTAGGATTGTACTTCTCAACCACTCTCACATAATCACTTTATCTACCTCATTTCTTCTTCTTCTTCTTCTTACTAGTAGGAGGAGGAAAGAGGAGGATTATTTTTATTATGTACTTTGATTTCTGTTGTATACACATTTCTTTCCTGGTTCCAACTACAGAGCTAAGGTCAGAAATAGTTTGATGACATTTTCCCCTGATCAATTTTATTAAACAAACTACCTCTAAGATAAAACACATTTTAACATAGATAATGCTTTTCGTAATGTGTGAGCTGCTCTTGTGCGCACAATGTTTTGCATTTCTTTAAGGCATGTGCTGCCGGGAATCCCTTTAATCAGTCTATCGGAACATTTTTATTATTATTATTATTGTTTTTGTTGTTGTTGTTTTGTTGTTTATGAAAGCAGAACGACAACAAAATGGCGCCGGTGTACCAATATACGAAGTCCAATATGCACATCATGACACCCAGACTCTTAAGGGTATCTCCACCTAATGAACGCCATATGGCGACAGATTTTGACAGAAACTGCGCATAACATCGCAGGTGGGCTAAAATTACAAACACCTTCAGTTCGGGTAAGCCTATCAGTTCAGTTTCCAGATCTCCACATGTCATTCCCAGGTCGCTCTCGACACCAACCAATAATTCTTCGCCCATCACGCAGAGACATGAAAAGGGATGCACAGTGTGTCAGCTCCTCAAGATCCAAGCTAATGAACGGGGTATTTATAGTAGCCCATCTTAATTCACCTTGACTGGCATATACAAGTTAAAACCTCCACTTAGTGAAGATTAGAAGAAATATGAATCTTGCCTGTCGTGTCATTTTTATTTTATAAATATTATATACATTTTGTTTATCAGGCATGGTGTCAATATGACGCCTCACAACTCAAGATCTTATCAGAGCATCCATGTCAGTTAAATGAGGGCAGCTTTTTTTCAGTTTTGCAATCTTGGTCGCATCTCCAATTCTCCATTAGTGCTTTTTCACATTTCTTGGTGGTGTTCCAAGTGCACCAATTACTGCAGGAATTCGTTCTACATTCATGTTCCAGGGATTCTTCTGATCCCTAACAAGATCCTGGTATTTTTCTTTCTTTCCTTTTTTTTTTTTTTACTTTGGGGTACCCTATTGTATCATATACAACAGCAATATCAATAAATTGACACTTGCTATTCCCCTTCCTTTTCTATAAGAATAAGGTTGGATATTTGTGTTTCAATGACATTATCTCTCTGGACTATAATATCTGGTGACTTTATTATTATTATTATTATTTCCTTCGATTTCTGTTGTATACAAATTTCCTTCCGGGCTCCAACCAGAGACCTAAGATCAGAAATGGCTTCATGACATTTTCCACTGATCAAAACAAACTTAAGATCACACACATTTTACATAGTTAAAGATCTTCGTAATGTGTGAGCTGTACTTGTGAGTACAACTTTTCGAATTATCAGTCCAGGAATCCCTTAGTCTATCGGAACCCTTTCCAATCAATCCGAGAGCTCCAACTACAACTGGAATTACTGATGTTTTAATGAGCCATTTTTTTTTTTTTTTTTTTTTTTTTTAGATTTTCACTTCAAGATACTTGTATTTTGATAGATTTTTAACGATCTTCAAACATAAATTACAACCCGCTTGGACTGCCATGTCAATAAGAAAGTACATTCTGTTCGAGTGGTCTTTGATAACGATGACTGGGCGATTAGCTTTGATTGTTCTGTGTGTATTGTAAAGTCCCATAAGATTGTTACTGGTTCTATCTCTGTAACCGAGTGTGGGTGATGTTCATACCAGTTTCTTGCAGTTTCCTTCCCGTAAAAGTTGCATATTTTCCAGTGCACATATTGTCCCACTCTATCATGCCGAGTTTTATATTCACCGGGTGCTAACACCATTCAGTCTCATACAAGATGGGCAATGTTATTATTATTATTATTATTATTATTATTATTAATAATAATTTATTTATTTCCTTTGATTTCTTATGTGTATTCATTTCTTTCCGGGTCCAACCCTTCGTAAAGTGTTGGCTGTACTCGTGAGAACAATCTTTTGTATTTCGTTAAGGCATGGGCTTCAAGGAATCCCATCAATTAGTCTACTGGAGTCTTTTCTAACCAATCCGAGGACTCCAACTACAACAGGGATTGTTGATGTTCCCATATGCCTCATTTTTGAGATTTTGATTTCAAGGTCTTTGTATTTTGATAGCTTTTTGAAGATCTTGAAAGATACATTGCAGCCTGCAGGACTATCAAGGAGGAGGCACTTTTTTGTGAGCGATCTCTAATAACAATAATGTCTGGGCGCTTAGCTTTGATTATTGATTATTATTATTTGAGCTTTTATTATTATTTTTATTATTAACATTATCATTATTATTAATATTATTGTTATCATCATCATCATCATTATTATTATTATTAAATTGCAGTTATTTAACGACACTTTGATATGTTTTGAGATAAATAAATCAAATACAAACAGATATTTTCCTTTAAAACTACTACGCATCTTTAAAAGTCGGATTGGCATTCATTCTGATATTACATTTGTCTTCTAAGGTTTCCATAATAGACTTTGGCAGATTTTTAATGTATCCACTTTGTTTTTCGAAAAATATAATAACTCGAATTAATTTCTGGAAATATTCCAGTGTCTGCATTTAGCCTTTTGGGATAAACAGAAGATAACACAGATTGATGTCTGCCCTTGGTTTAGACGCAAGAAGTTGAACGTACGCCGATATCCCCTCTTCTAGTTCCACTTTATTTTCTTCTTTAATTCTGCTGTTAACAAACCAAACATCTGAGACACACATCGAAGCCACTAACAACAATAGATCAAAGTATAGAGTTTCGTGTTGAACTCAAGCAGACAAGTGAAAGTTTACGTAAGCGTCTGGCATATTAGATATGTACAAATAGACGGACTATGTGCCAGTGACTAAACAATGTGTGTATATTTACCTGGCACATGCCGGGTAGGTTTTATCATCTCTCAGTTGCGTCTCTCTCTCTCTTCTAGCAGAGTGAGATTCAGTTGTGGCTCTGTCAGAGACGCAGCTGAGGAAAATAAACACTGTTAGGTGTCCAGTCCCGCGGAACAGCTTCCCGAGGCTGCAATCCCCATTGCACTTAAGAGGTTGGATCGATAGACATACCGATGCTAGCGCAACCGACGGTGCCTGGGGCTGGGCAGTGGTTGTCCTTGATCCGGCTGTACGTACACGGGTTCTCCACGTTAAACCCAACTTTGTGTCACGTCTTGCCTCAGTGGGAGGACAAGGGTAAATAATAATAAACAGTCTGCTTTATCAGACAAAATGTAGATATTCGTATAATTTTGCGCTTATACTTATATAGTGATTTTCCAAGTGCAGCTTGGATGTGGCACAAGGCCGAAAGTAAGGGGCACCCAGTGAGGATTGAACTCACTACTCAGTCGTAATTGTTCTAGCAAGAAAAAAAACTTGCTAACCATTTCCTCACCTCGAGGTGGCCAAGATTTATATTTATATAGTGTACTTAAGCGCACTTGCTCACAACTTTTACTGGCCTATTTTTGATGTATTGCTGTTTATTTTAATTTGACACTCAAACCTTTGCCAGTAACAAAATTCAGTTAAGTGTTCACAATTGTAGACTTACCATTAGCGAGCTATAGTGTTAATTAAGAAAAAGGATTCAAGGCAACATCCATAAATTAAATTTCTCAAAATATATAACTGATTCAATGTGATGGTTCATTATAAAACAGTTCATAATTTCATTGAGAACAAGGAAAAGTGTTTTTCTATATCTCTGAGATGAGGTATTATGATTATTTACATTATTTACACTGTTATCCTCACTTTCATTGTTATATTCACAACGTTTCCGCCTCAAAGACGTTGGTTAGATCCAGTGACTAGACCCAAAGGGGTGTAAGTTGAATACCAGGCTTAAGTAAACCGAAAAAAACTTGGCGAGTTAATTTAAAAGGAAATAACTGAGAATCAACCGGAAGAGTCATGGCACGTGAAACTAGAACAGTCTACCCCAGTGGACGAAATAAAGAATTCGGTTCGAAATTCCAATCAAAAAGAAGGCCGAAGCGAAGCGTTGTGAAAAATTGCAATAAAGATGAGGATAACGGCTCGAATAATGTAAATAGGGAAAAGAGTGCTGAACTGCTCTACCATATTAATCCACTATGTAACAGTGAATGCTGGATAATTTCATCATAGAAGGGTGAAAGTCGTAACAGAGAAATAGTTCTGCAGGAGGATGCTGAGAATACCATGGACTGAAGAGGAAGTTTTTAGAAAGATAACAACACAGAACTTGTGTTTAGAACCAGAGAGACATCCGAAATTTCAGGAACACATGAGACTATAAGAGGTCTTGAAGAGTTTGAAACTTGCATAACATATTGAAGACAAAGAATTGATTGATTGTTTTTCATGGTTTATCCACCTTTTCCAAGTTATTTAATGCCAGAAAGTATTTTTAGATTGTAAGAACTTTTGGAGAGAATAATGATTTATTGATACAAGGGCTATTAATTAACCCTTAGCCGAGGAGAAAAGAGGCTGATTCATAATTTCCCAAGGGTATTTGCGCGTAAGTGAACATAACTCGAATCTCTTAATTACAATTCCAAGCCGTTATCTATTACACCACCCACATATTCAAGCTTACCGCATCTGGTATTACCAAGTAGTCACCTGTTTAGGTACTAATCATTGTTGAACTTCAATGATCGTACAAAAACTGCTGTTTCAACGTGATGTGGTTGTGACATCACTTTAGTATTTTGTTTTTGATTCCATTTCGAAATGTTATGTCACTTTTGAGCTGTCGTATATTCATTTCATCAACTCTTCCCTGCTACATTTTATAATGATGGTCTTGTTCTTATTCAAATATTATTATTGCCAATTGCGGAAATAATATATCAATTGTCTCTTATTCCATCGTTAAAGATGCGTAGCGTTTTTGAAGCAACATGTTAGCATGTGTTTTTTATTATTTAAGTTAAATGAATACAATTTGATGATGATGGTGGTAGTGGTAATAAAAAAAAAAAATAATAATAATAGTAAAGTCCCAAATTGTTATTGGATTTCTCAGTTCAGAGAGATCACGTCTTCTGAAGCAGAAAGACTCGGCTTTATTGTTATAGATAAAGAAAATGGCAAGTGTCAAATAATTGACTTTGCCGTTGCATATGATACGCGAGTGGATTCCAATGAATGTGACAAGTTTTTTTTTTTTTTAAAATAACAGGATTTGGCTAAGGAGCTGAAGAAACTATGGAATGTAAAATCAATTCTTGTAGTGATGGGTGCGCTTGGAAAACTACCTACAAAACTGAAGAGGAGTTAACGGAGAACTAGAAATTAGACCAACAGTGTAGACCTCCAGAAATCTGCTATTATTTACTTTACAAGGATACTCCGATACGTTCCAAAGTTGTGAGGCGTTCCACTGAAATCATGACTCAAGAACAGAATTTGGGTCGGCGACATCAATGTGCGACGCGAACATAATAATAATAATATCAACAATCCCTGTTGTAGTTGGGGCCCTAGGATTGGTTGGAAAAGATTCCAGTAGACTAATTGAAGGGATTCCTGGAAGTCCATGCCTCCAAAAAATACAAAAAAAAATTGTTCTCATAGGTACAGCCCACATTTTAAAAAGGGCTTTATCTATGTAAAATATGTTTTTTATATATATATATATATATATATATATATATATATATATATATAACATCTATACAAAAAAAATCATGATATAACCTATAGAAACGATAGTACCAATAATAAGAAAAACAGGAAAAGAAAGATCATCTGGTATACCCCCCCGTACAACCAAATGGTCAGCACCGTTGGAAAATAAATGCCTCACAAAATCCGTGGTATACCAATGCACTATCTCATCCATGGAGAGTCCTAACACTGATAGGATATACATAGGCTCAACGAAGAATAATTTTAAAATTAGATGGAGGCAACACAAGAGCTCCTTCAACAATATTCAAAATAGAAACCAGACGTCTATATCCCAATATTTCTGGCATCTAAAAGAAACAAATAATACACCAAAAGTAAAATGGAATATAGTAAATAAAACAAGAACTTGTAAAACCTGGGATGACCCATGCACTTTATGCCTACACGAAAAACTACACATCATTAAATTTCTAAATAATGAAAAATTATTAAACCATAGGCAGGAGTTAACGGTTTTTTTGCCGGCATCAACAAACTTTCGCATTAAATAATTAGCATAAAAAAAATTAAAAAATCCCATAGCTTAATAAAAGTCTTAAAAGCTTAGCCAAGTCATTAAATAGGAAAAACCCTTTCTGTAGTCGTCAAAAAACAAAAAACAAACTAATTGAAATTCAGTGCAATACAGTTTGTACATAAAACACCCACTTGAATAAATAAATAAATAAATAGATGATCAGATGGACAATAATAAAACAAAATCCTCCCGACGCATAACGACTTGTAGGCGCGCCATAAAAATATCTCGCACTGGGAACCAACTAAAGGATGACCGCCAACATTAGCCTTGAAATAGATATCCTACCCAACCTTAGCAAAACCTCTCAGAAGATGATGAATCTATAGATAAGAATTAACTCTCTGACCACTTAACGAAGAAAACTAGCATAGCCACCCCCACAAAAACGAATGTTATGACAGACCATGCCTAAAAACACACGTAAACCAAAAGATAGCTTATTCCTAATATTTCGCTTGAAGAGGAAACGAGACTAAACACCTCAATTTAACTTAATTTTAATAATTATTTGGGTGATTTCGACTCTCGTTTTTGAAACATGAGAACTCCTATGTAGCGAAGGAATCATATTTTTAAACAAAAAAAATATTATAATAAAGCTCTACTTCTGTATGGAGCACTGTCTTCTTAAAAATAAAAACAAAAATACTAAGGAACTCCGGATTATGCCCCCAACGTGTTCTTTTCTATTTTCTGCATACCTGCGCACTTATATATATATATATATATAGTGTGTGTGTGTGTGTCAGTGGAAAGTGTCATGATGCCATTTCTAACCTTAGTTCTCTGGGCGGGACCCGGAAAGAAATGTGTACACGCTAGAAAACAAAGGAAATAAAAACAATAATAATAATAAGACAACTGGCAAGGTTCTCATTTCTTCTAATCTTAATTGAGTGGAGGTGTTAAAATGTATATGTCATTCTAGGTGAATTAAGATTGGCAACAGTAAATATCCTGTTCATTACCACAGATCTTCTTGTCACTTGTCTAATGTTATTCAGTTAACTATGCTACTTATCAATGCACATATTGAACTGCTTTACTAATGCTGAGTATATAAATGATTTAAAAATTAATCAACGTTTAATCTACGAAATACATTTATATAAGCTTTCTAAAGTGCTGTTGTGCATTACAACAATGAGAGGTTCTGCATAGGAGTGGCGCAATTTTCGATAAGTTTATGATATAATTCGCAGTTAATATTTTTTTCACTAAGTACGTATGCAAAAGTTATTATTACTAATTGTGGGAATTGAATAATGTTAATTCTCTCATTTATTATCAATTCGAACTTAATGCAAAATTTTATTCAAGTATGTTACTCGTAAAGATCACAGATCCGTTCCACAATAACCGTTCAAAAGCTAACGTAATAATTGAACACTAGTAGATAGCAGGAAACCTTATTGACATATTGACTCTGTAGGTTGGGTACCAATGATCCTTAGATATACACTTATTTCCGTTGAATGTCAAATACACTGCCTGTTTAGTCAGAGATCTTTCCATTACTCCGTTCTATATATTCTTCACTATTTTATCTGCAATTTTTAATATCGTAAAATAAATACGATTTTTTTTGCGATTAAATTCTGTTACCTTTTTTACAGTCTTCTAAATATACTTTTCATTTTAAGGAGAAATCATGACGAAAAAAAGAAAGAAGAAAATAGTTTCGATAAATTATATAAATACTTTCAACAGATCTTCTATCTTCAATAGTATTGACTTCATAATTCGTTGGGAAAGATTAGGAAGACAATGACTTTTAAGTTCTTGCCTGTTTCAGTAATGTCCGCTTCCCCCCACCCCTGAATACCAATTCTCTCAACTTGAACTTCGCTTCACTTCAAATTCTTAAAAGCATTGCACACACGTTTTGGTTATATAAGCACCATTCATAACAAGCAGAAAATAAATTGCAAAAGAAAGCGTCTCCACCACTAGAGTATATTTTCCTTCTCTCACACTAAGCAGAAATGTTATTTGCTTTGGCTCGCGGTTGTTTTGTGCAAAAGCAAAATCGATAATTGTTTACCTGACAGACTCGAAAAGAATTTCAGTCACAGATATTGTTTTCCAACTCCATCTTTTTTTTTTTTTTTGTCTTCCTTCTCACGATAGATAATTGCGAGCATTCCTAAGCACTGCTAGGCACGCGTTCGTTTTGACAACACGGGATTCGTTAGTTTGTTTTAATGGTTCGCTTCACATTCAAGTTCGATGATGCTTTAAATCAGAGAAAGACGATCATTACAATGACAAAAGCTGTCGTAGAATTTTGTTTTAGCTGATGAACGAATGAAATGGGACTGGATATTCACGAGAAGAAATTTATAAGTTTAAAAGAGGTACATAATTGTCTAACATTGCCAGGGTTTCGAAGACTGATTTCATCTTGACACTTGAGCTTGCCTCATTAAACGAAATAAACAATACTAACATTGATCCCTTCTTGTGGCCGAGGTAGTTTCATATTTCCTATATCAGTGATCAGATTTTGAGTGAGGTTTTGGTCCTGTCGGTAAGCAGAACGTATTCACTTGGAGATTTAAATTAAGTCTTTTTACTCACATTTCTTTGGATTTGGTAATGAAAAGAAAGCTAAATAAATACCAGACTCATCATGATTTGCCCTAAAGACAAATGCGATGTCTAGACACATTGTTGGGTTAAGTAAAGACTAATAGAATAATGATAAACAACTTAATTCTTTTTTATAATGAACTTACTATATATAACGAAACAGAAAGTCTCAGCTCGCTTGATAATTACCAATGAACGAGGCTCAGATGCAAATACAAGTCGCATTTTTTTTTTCTCTTGTTTCGTCTTTGTTTCGGTATCTACATTATACGTAAGAGTTGAAAATGTTGAAGTGGTGGCAAGAATTTTATCCTCTATTAGTACCAGACCATTTCTTTCTTATCGATTAATCATTATATTTACGAATACTTATATGTCTGATTATAATCATTAGTATATACTTAATATTGCAGCCTGTATCTAATTTGTGGTAGTCATGTTTAGTTCGATGTTCAAAGAAAAGTCACTATTTGGAATGCTGCATTTTCCAGATAGCAAAGTACTTTCTCCTTGAATGGCTGGCGCAAACAATCGTCCTCGTCATTTCTTACGTACTTAGTTGGATATAATATAAAACGGCTTTGTATTTGTTTCAAGTCGGTGTTTTGATTTCATGGTTTTAATTGTTTAATCTCAATAAAGCTAATCCAACCCTAGAAAGCTTGATGAAACAATTTTTTTTATTATAAACGTTCACACAATAAAAGGCACAAGAGCCATTTAAAGTAGGTGGGTACTGAGTGAGGTTGGTGGGTACTGAGTGAGGTTATTGTATAAGCGTAAGCGATTCATGGGTTATTTCACTGATTTCTACCACATTAACTTTAGTATAAATAAGTTTAGTATAAATAATTTAGTTTAAATTTAAGGCTTATTCACTGTACCTTCCTATGAGAGATTTTACTGTCAGTATCTAATTTTTACGATAGTCGGTCTAACAGATAACACCTTCCCTTCCAGTAAACTTATATCTGTACTTATTCTCGTTGCTTCTAAGACGTATATTCTTTTACGATAGTCGGTCTAACAGATAACACCTTCCCTTCCAGTAAACTTATATATGTACTTATTCTCGTTGCTTCTAAGACGTATCTTCTTGTAAACAGGTCTTCGTGGAAATGGAAATAATACACCGTAGCATGACACCTAATTCTGAACATCTTTCAAAATTACACGAAGAAGAATATAGAACTCTTCTTTCATGGATTTCCACAGTGCCTAGATGGGTGACCTCTTGGGAATATCACGCGCTATAAGCTAGGATGAGTGGATGATGTAATGTATAACGGAGAGCCGTTCCAATTCCAGTCAGGTTCGTCATATACACTTAGACGCAAATGCCCTTGGGAAAGGTATGATTCAACTTCTTCTTCCAACTATGGATTAATTAGTAGGTCTTATATAAATAAATCATTATCGCCAAAACATCATCAAATCTAAAAATATTTTCTAGTTTTAAATAACCTTTAAAGGATTGATAAGTGATATAACAGATTAATCAAATAATCAATGCTGTTTCAAGTTTCAGTTTTTTTTCTTTTTTGTCCTTGTTCTTTCATTTTTTTTCACAGAAATCTATTAGAAAAGATGGCTTAGAAATTTGTACGCTAACAAGATATATCAAAGTCAAGTGGGACTGAGAAAAGCAGCCTACCGAATTTCCCTAAATGGTTGGCAGAAAAGAGATTAGAGATATAAAAAAAATATAAAATTTAAAGGACAAAGTTGTGGAGAGCCATGATCACCAATACCTTGAAGCGACACAGAACATAGAAGACCGTTACTCGCTATTTTCCTCTGCCTAGGCTGAATTCAATGTGTTCTGTGAGTGCTAAATTCTTCAAGCCGTACTTCCTCATCATATGTCATAGGTTCTTTCAGATTTTAAATATAATTGTCATTTTAGTTCCAATTTTTGCTTAACATTTTTGATGTTCCTTCCATAGTCTTATCTGCATACTTCTGTAGGACCACATGTCTGTCGTTTCATGTCTTTTCTTAATCCGTGAGAAAATTTGTCCAGTACGTCCTCACATATAGAAGGAGAGATATGCTATAGTAACAACACTGCGTCTTTTGCGTCTAACGACATTTTCCTATCTCATAATACTGGAAGATATATTTCGGTATTCTATTTAAAAAAAAAAAAAAAGAAAAAAAAGAAAATTGTTTATCGTGATGTCTGGTGATTTCAATCTCATACATGTTTCTTTTCTTGTATTCTTTTAGATGACTCTGTTTATAGAATTATCAATTTCTGTTTTGTTATTTATTAGATCAGAACTGTTTTGAAATAGACTTTCTTAGCGTCAGCTTATTTTCATTTGTTTTCTTACGTCACTCCGTGAAAATAAATCTGGACTAATATTATTTGGAAGATATTATTAGAGAAAAATTGTCAATTACGATTCCTCTAGTATTATTTATTTTCGAACAGCACTTCTTATTCCAGACTGTAAAATGATATTAATTTCAGAATTACATTAAAAAGCAAAAGAAATAAAATTAAAGAAATAGTAGTAAGAATATTAATAAAAAAAATATTTAAATTTCTTCAGCTAATAACGTACTCAAATATTACTACTAATACAACATATGTAAGTACATATTAACCCAACGTTAGAAGCGGTGTAATGGTTAGCAAGCTTGTCTCGCTAGAACAATTACGCCTGCGTAGTGAGTTCAATCCTCAATGGCTGCCTCATAATTTCGGCCTTGGGCGACATCTAAGCTACGCTTGGAAAATCACTATTAAACCAGCGTTAGGTACAATGGGTGTTTCGTTACCCCAAAATGTTTAAAGTAATTCCTAATTTTCTCTGCCCCACTACTCTCTTGATTAGTGAGGCTTTATAGCAAGCTGTATGGTGCAGTTATTGCTTAGTTGTCATGTGAGGCAGAAGTCAGAGGACTATGAATTTAGAAATTCTAGCTGATTGACGCAGGTTTAAATCAAAGATAACGGCTTCTCAGGTGTTTGGGGAAAATAAAAAATGAAATCGACGTTTACATTTCAGCTTCTGTATTCAATGGTCTTTGTTAAGGCAACTGAGCAAAGTAGGCACATTTTATCAGTTTCATTATAAGTAAACATTCGGCATTTATTGATCTGGCAGTCAGTACTACAGTCAGTTGAAGTATATATAATCTTTGTCTTAAAACAATTTTTCAGGGAAAGTAAATTACTCAAATCAAGTAACAGTTATTGCTCTTTCCAGTGGTGATGGTGGGTTTACTTTCTAAACTTTTTATTTGGTGTAGCATGGAATGTCACTCTCTTGATTATGTTGTCATTTTATATTCGATTTACACGTGTTATCCGTTTTAGTTGTTGATGCTGTTGATAGTCTTCACGTTTCTGTTACAATTCTTTCTCTATAGTTCTGTATTGTCAGTCAAGTTAATTAATCATTTATGCGCAAATATTCTTGACAAAGGTAGAAATCCTTCTCTTTTCCTCCCTGCTATATGTTGAATAGCAGGACAGACTGGGTCTTATAGCCTTGGTTGGCAACCAGTCTATCGCAGAAAAAACGGCAACCTACTGCAGGAAGCCTTCTGCCGAGTCAGTCAGGAATCGAAAGAGACATGATCTCCCAAGCGTATATCACGTAGGGCACTTAACTGACTGAACTGATCGCAAGTCCACATTGTTCAAAGAAGGATGGTCCACAGGCTTAACACATTTTTTCAAATGAATACGAGATCAAATCTGTCTTTTGAAAATGATCACTGACTATAAATCACTGACGATAAATGCGTGTATAAAAGGCTGAGCCTCACGTAAAACGTCTAACCTGTATCAAAAATTAAAATATTACTCTTTAATGGCGTACTTGATATTAATTTCAGTTTCGATGAGGCTTTAAATTGGAAACATTGCAGAGAAAAAGTTCAATCTTTTCATTTTAATCGCTGAAAGGTTAAAGTCAAAATGATGTTATTAATGAGAAGACAAATATACGCATGAAATACGTTATTTCTCAACCGTGCCAGGGTTTGAGCCGATGTAAAATCAGGATTTGGAGGAGTAAGTAGGCTTCACTAACCGAAATAATCAATTTTAGGAATATCTATGACAAAGTGGAAAATATTTTTTCCGGTGAAGCGTTTCATTCGGGTTAGTGTAATGTTTACGTTAATGTGATTGCACATGAAGAGGAAGGGACACTAACATTTTAAATATATATATATTTTTTAAATACGTTTTTGAGTATATATTATAGTCGATTTTATTTAGTTTCTTTTTCATTTCTCCATAAATACCAGTACTGGTGGCAATTCAGTGAAGAATAATTATCTGTGGAGAGCCATTAACGCCTCCATCCTGAAGGGACATGGCCATCTAAAAAACATTTGAAGAACATAGTTATGAAATACTTGCCAGTTTGGGGGGATCTATGTTCAGGGGAGGATTTTGATGCTAATATTATAAATAGGAAAGCGCTTCCCACCTAGAAAATTGTCGCAGAACAAACGGTATTTTTTTTATACATAAAGGCCTCTTGCCTCATGAAATGTACAGTATACCACAAATAAAGGAAAACATTACTCAAAACTAAATTACAACTAAAACATATAAAATTCTCTGTCCTGCATGATCAGCCGTTGGAATTTCCCCAAAATTGGTTGGAAAAAAACAAAGAAATTAATAATCAATGCTCAAAAGTTAGTTCCACTAGTTGCTATACGTTTTGTAAGTTTTGAGAGTCGGAGATTGTTAGGGAGATGTTCTTTTAAGTAAATCATTGGTCGTTTTATTATCTCGTGACAACCAGCGGATACGCTAACAAATCTGTTTTGGAATAAATGAAAGGCATTGATCACGAAATCGTCTGCTCTCCCCAGGATATTTAAAATTTAAAGGCTCTAATTTAAAACGTAATCACACTTTCATAAACACTATTAAAGCGATAATGAATGTGATTCAAAATACTTGGATATAACAAAAACTAACCTGAAGAAATTTCAGTGTAATCGTAAAGCAAACTGCAGAGTCCAGTTAAAAATTTACCAGACTGATTGAAATATTTTATTGGAATTTCGGCAGGAAGAAGTGTGACTATATTGTTTTCAAATTAGAGATAAAAAAATAACTTTTATTAATGTGGGTAGTTATCAGCATAACATACTGTACGTGATAGTAGCTGTTAATTTAACGTGAGACATTAAGAGAATAATTTGTTAAATAAATGAGACTATTCATTCATATTAACAAAGAAATATAAAGTGACAGCAATTACTAGCATTAGCGAAAAAAGAAAGCAATCAACACAATTGTTTAAAACAGGATTTTTATCATCAGACAACTTTCTAAATATATTATCAGTACCCATTGCTTCAAATACGTAAATAGCGTGCTTGAAACGAAGGAATGACTATCTTGATTATCTCCGTTCTCCATGACCCATATTACGTATTAGTATATTCGTGGTAAGGAATACAATATAGGAATCAGTAATAAGGAGTGCCAGAGAAAAGCGATAATAACAACAAAAGTTGCAATATGAGCTCTGGTAAAAACATGTAATGATAACAGCAAAAAATTGCAATATGAGCACTGATTGCTGAAGACATTAGGTTTATAATACCCAGAAATTCATACACAGATGTCCTCAATGACACATGGCACAGTGGATAAAATCGTTGGTTAGATCCAGTGACAGGACCCAAAGAGTTCAATACTCGGTTAAGAAGGAGATTAACAGGAGACATCCACGTGGAACTAGAACAGTCTACACCAGTGAGCGAAATAAAGGGTTAAGTTCGACATTCCAACCGGCCGAAACGTTGTAATAAATATGGCGACAAAGATGAGGACAATAGTCCGAATAATGTAAATAATATCTCATCTCAGAAATATAGACAGAAAGAGAAAATTACTTGACAAAAAAAGGGGGGCACGTATTCCGCATGACATGCTGAAGACGGAATATTTTAATTAGAAATAAGCAGAGTCGCAGGTGTCTCTGAAAAAGCGTTTTAATATGCAACAATTGGGCGTCATCTTCCAGTTGTCGACGAATGGAAAAAAAATGAAAAAAAAAAAACGATAAAAGTAGATGTTCTCGAGTCGGTGAAGAAAAATACAATTGATTGAGTGTGTAAACCCTCCTCCAGCGGCCCGAGTAAAGACACTCGGGTCCCCACGTTAAAAAACGACCTTGTGTCACAACTTGACTCAGTGGTGGGGTCAAGTAAATACCGAAAAATACTACTGGTGTATTTTGGCTACCGTGTTCGTAGGTGAATTATTTTTCTGACTGGTTACGTGTAATGTGATTTGTGAGATAGTACTTGCGAATCGAGATTTCGGCATTTCTTTCTGCCCCCGATATTCGAGTCTGAACTTACAGTGATTTATTCTCTGCGTTGTAGAAGTAATCTGCGACAAATATTTCCTTTGCAATTCAGATCGCTTAGAGACTGGGAAATATCGAACAAATTACATAATGAATTTCTGCAAATACATGACAGAAAAAAAGGAGTGAGGGATAGGAACGGGGCAAATATTGATTAGAGCAACAAAAGAGAGAAAGTAGTGGAGAGCCATAATCACTAACGTCCTGAAGAGACACGACATATAAAAAAAAACACAAATCGAATGATGCATATATGTATGTTTAAAAATACAGACAGTATGAGTAGTAGTGTGATAATGAAAAAGAAACATCATGTGTTATATTGCCTTCATTTCAGATAAAAAGGTGTAATAGAAAATAATGCCTGCCACTCGCAAAAGTTGAGTCTGGCCAGGCGAACCAAGCCAAACCTCGAATGCCACTCATTAAATGATATCCGTTAAGTTTGATTATCTTTGAGCTTGTGTCGTCGAGCGGTTCCCAGTAATTTTCTACGTCAATATGGATCAGTACGTGATGTGACTTTCAACTAGATTCTTCTCTGCAATCTTATGCCGACACGCGTAGTCCGATAACAGACGGGTGTCTACTGTGCAAGTTTATCGCATAAGCTCGGGTCGGGTGTGGTAGTGATGGTGGCCGGAGAGAAGTTCTTTGGGGCTGTTAATTGCTAAAAAGCTGATGGTCGGTGTGCAGAGAGAAATGTTTGTTGAGAAGGCAGTAATGAAGGGAGTGAATATGTCAGTAGCGCTTGCATTAACAAAAGAGAAAAAGTTCGTGTGACTGAATATGCGACAAAAGCTAAGACGATGGGGAAACAGGAGGATGCGAAAGCAGTTAAAGTTTTAGCGATTGCTGAGAAAATGGATTACATTCTATCATATGTGTATGGAACACGGTAAAGCAAAGTTTCAAGTCAGTTTTATTAACAATTGTAATCTTGCAAGTATAAATAACTCTAGTGTATTTGGAAGATACATACATATATATATATATATATATATATATATATATATATATATATATATATGTGTGTTATGTGTGCGTTATATATATCTGTGTGTGTGTGTTATATATATGTGTTATATATATATATATGTGTGTGTTATATATATATATATATATGTGTGTGTGTGCGTGTTATATATATGTGTATATATATATATATGTGTGTGTGTGCATGTTATATATATATATATATGTGTGTGTGTGCGTTATATATATATGTGTTATATATATATGTGTGTGTGTTATATATCTATATATATATATATATATATATATATATATGTGTGTGCGTTATATATACATATGTGTGTATATATATATGTGTGTGTGTGTATATATATATATATGTATATATATATATGTGTGTGCGTTATATATACATATGTGTTATATATATATGTGTGTGTGTGTGTGTTATATATCTATATATATGTATATATATATGTGTGTGTTTGTGTGTATTATATATAGATATATTATATATGAGCGGAACTTATTGGAAAGCACTCAATATCAGTGATAATGCTAACATATTTAGTTGCATTCATGTGTTTGTGACCCTGCGTTTTCATAAATTCACATGAATACAACTATATATATATATATATATATATATATATATATATATATATATATATATGCACGGCTTTTAGCCTTTAGCTTGTCTGCGTGTGCGGAGGGGGTGATGCCTGTTTTGTGGGTTAAAGGAACCATCATGTTTAGGCATTCCTGAGTGATATTCTATTCGTCTATACGATTTGTTTTTAATTTATAATTAGTTTTTCTAATCGCTTTGTAAAATTTTTGTGTTTCAGTAATTATTTTCTGTTCGTATAGTTTTTTGGGGTTTTTTTTTTCCATATGTTTTGGTATCGTTTAGTAGTAAATTGATTTGTTTATCGTATGAGATCATATTCATTATGACAATCCTGTGTCTCTTCTCCGCGGGTGAAATTTTCGTGTTTTTTTGTTTTTTTCGTTGTTGGTTTCTATAGCGGCAGTGATTTTTCCTTGAATGAAGCCTTTGGTTAAATCTCTATCATTTTGTCTGTGATTTTTTTTTTTTTTTTTTTTTGTGTGTGTGTCGACTAGATATACTTTATGAATCCCGGTAACGAATTTCAAAACCGAAGCTGAAGGCTCCCAGTTCATTATCGGATAGTTTTATATCCAAAATATTGTCTATTACATCTGTTCTTTCACACACACACACACACACACACACATATATATATATATATATATATATATATATATATATATATATATATATATATATATATATATATATGCATATGCAAATAATAAGAGTAAAATATAAAACATAAAATAAGCTAAAATCTTACAATATAAATTGTAAACTGTCTGATGATTTTAATTACATGAAACTCTGAGTAGTGAATGTTGATATAATTGTCTATTGTTTTAATGCATTATAAATGCATTGCGGGGAAAGTTCATTACAATATTTCCCCTTTCTTGATAGATTTTCCATTATCTCAATATAGGATATTAAATAAGAAAAAGGAACTAAATGAAATCGGTTCGACTATATATATGTTTACTATATATATATATATATATATATATATGTGTGTGTGTGTAAGTGTATGGGGGGTACAAAGCAGTCTGTCACGACGCGGTGTTGACCTCATTGTCCACTTTTATATTTATACACTCTGTATCACTTATATTGAGCATTTTTCCTCGAAAATATACTATATATTAAGACTATACATATATGTATATTTCCGCGTATCAGGCGACTTTTAGAAAAGAAATGGTAAATATATACAGCAAATGTTCATGAAATTATGCTGCACCTGTAATATAAGACGATTACTTATTGATTATATAAAGTTGATGTTATCGGAAATTTTGTTACTTACTCTATCCTTATAAATAAACGAAATAGCAAAAACGATACTGTATCCCGTTTTTCTTACACATGTCCCCCTAAAACAGAAACCATTGTTTTGTTTACGTTTCATCACGTGATTACTTGCGAATGTTGATACACCTTCTTTCTCTTCTTCTTTATGTAAACAGTTGCAAACAGCCTCGTTTACTAATGGCCATTTACGTCATCGACAATCAGAAAATACTGCTAATAAAAGTACGATAATATACGATAATAATTCATTCCATTGGTGTAAACGTAGTCATAGCTCGATGTTTACATTTTCTCAGCTGAATTTGCATCGATACAAGTTGATTTCATTGACATGGAATTATTCTTCGAATAGGCAATTTTTTATGAAGCTATGTGAGTAATATATAAGGCAAATATAGTTTTATTACTTTTATTATCAGTCTATTTGATAATGTGAATTTTTTCATGGACTTGATTGGTTATCTCACCGAGGCCGAGGTTTGCCTACTGACAAACATCACCCAGAATTTAAAGTTTCTTTTTTAGAATTAGAGTATAAGACAAAGCCCCCGCCCAATTTTTAAGCTGTCCACTCATATTCGAGGATACCCGTTTTACTAGTGCGGTTAGCCAATCCCTTTTGCAGACGCTCGCTCAGGTATATTTGTGTTTGGTCAACACCCACAGAGCCCACCTGTAGTTTATACTACAACTATATTGAGCAGACCTTAGTTTCTGAGAGCGAGCGTGTTATCTAGCGTGATCAGCAATCTGAACAAGGCTAGCATACTCAAACACTCGGTCACGATGACTTGTGACTTCATGCGAGCACAGCTATCGACGGGCCCCGATTTCACTCACAAGGCTTGAGCCAACCTGTGGTATGGTTTTCAGGCACTTTTCAAAGGTGCCGCACGCAAGATCGCCACCATCCAGACCGATATCAGGAAGTCTCCTTCCTGACAAAATCAACATTGGTGAGATTCGAAACCGGGGGGACTCACACACACACACACACACATATATATATATATATATATATATATATATATATATATATATATACTCGACTCGCCCTGTCGACTTCAATGTATGCAGGTCAAGTAGATCGGTTCCAAAGAAACTGGAACTGACAGCCCGACACCAGCACATGAGATTTGATTATAGTGGTCAGGGTTTTGTGCAGAAGCATCCACACTTTTTGAAGGGCCGAATACAGAGACCTGGTGCACTACGCGCCACAAGGTCCCCAAACGACCATCCGCAGGTTTTGAATTCAGAGTTGTCCTTCTCCTAGACCAGTTGCCATCCAAGGCTATAGAAGCCAGTCTGTCCTGCTATTTACCCTTAGCTGGAGAGAGAAGAAGAGGATTTACAACTTTTCCCAAGGGTATTAGCACGTAAGTGAATGTAATGGATTCGACTGGAATTCGAACTCGGCTCTCTGATTTCTCAATCTAAGCCGTTGTGTGTGAGTGTGGATTTATTTATATTCTTTCAAGAAATAGTTTAAATGTGAAATCATTTGAAAATAGTTATTTAATACAGACAACAGAGAAATAAACCGATCATTTTCGTCAATTTCCAGCAACATTAATTTTCTCGTTACATTTTGGTTATTTTCATCAAGAGAATCTGAGAAAAGAAATTATAATTACTTATAAAGTTACAAATAAGCATCTAAAGATGGTAGTAAAAATATATTTTCATTACAAAATTTGAAAATGAACATTTTGAGGTGTCCTTGAAAGGTCAGTACGGGACAGGAGAAAATTATTCAATACGGGACATGTCTAGTATGTAAGAAATGCCTGGCAACCCTATTTTACAAACTTTTTCGCATCTTAGGTGGGCTTTGCCCATGAACCAGCTCTCTATACATTGTTGCGTATTCGGATGTCATTGTAATAATCTCTGCATCATTTTTACAAAATGACATGCTGATGAATTCAATTCTTATTAAAAATTTTATTAATTATCGTTCCTGTATTCTATTTATGCCTTCAAAATTTAATGCGAGCAAAAACGCATTATTCAGCCAGCGATATCTAAACAATTCAACTTCCGCATTTTCCTCCTTGCACGCCTCTTTTTTTTCCGAAACGCATTCGCTGTATATTTCCGGTAGCTGGGGAGGAGGAGGAGGTAATCGTATTCTTTCTTTGCTGCTCTGTAAATATGGCGAAAAGCTTTTAAAGATGTTATTCTGTGTTTTCAATTACCACTTTTCCTGCTTTCGCTTGCATCACTCAAAATATTCCTCATCGTCTCCGCATCGCAATTATTATTATTTCTGCATTGATTGTGTTTTCACACCAGTGGCAAGTAGTTGCTCACACGACAGATCGTGTGGCAACGAATATCCGATAAAAATATATATAAATCTCGTTCGTATTTTTAATTTGGTACCGTTATTTAGATATAATGGAATTTTCTACAAATTTCCAGTCCGTCATAACTTTTACCAAGCGACCACAAAATTAAAAAAATTATTACTCTGAAGATTCCATTGAGTGTAAAAATTCTCCCAACCCTCTTTCCTCGTCATGAATTGTAGAAATTTCAACTGTCTCTTTTTGATTTTGAGTAAATCTTCTTTTTACGCCATTTGAACTTACAACTTCTTAAAATAGGATATTGTTTCATGCGCCGTCGATGGCATTCTCAACATTCTTCTGTAAAACCACATCAGATCTTTTTTTCGTCACTGACTCGTCCAGTATTCACTACCATATACAAGGACTTATATTACATCGTATTTCCGCATTCATTTCTTTACTTCTAACGGAAATTCCTAAGTTATTATTTTGTTTAACTTTTGGAACGCATCTTTTCTTATCCAATGTGCCTTCGGTTTTAGATACATAGTCTATGAAACACCGATAGACAATAATTCTTCCTTTTTATCTCTCTATCTAATCATAAATATCGCGTTCGTTTTTCCCAGGCTCTTTAACAATGTTCTTGTTTTATTTCTGGTCGAATTCTAATAAACTTGGTTATCTGGCTCATTAAGTTGATTGTACGATAGAGCTCGCATTTATCTGAATTCTAAGCAGAGCCACGAAGATGGATCGATTTGTTTAGTTTTATTCTCTTTCTTTTTGATTTGCCGCCTGATACAATCATTGACGCATTCTTTGACCTCAGACCGAAGGTAAATGAAGGCAATTTCCGAAGTGTTTTCTAGGTATGTGTGCTATACACCTTAACACAATCATCTACATTTTACATTTGTTGGGATTTTCTCAATGTGCGCTTCTATAGTCTTGGATAATCCTTCTTCAGAGCTGGAACAATGGCTGTGTTTCAATATCACATTAGTATAGTTTCTTCTGCTATATCCTTACATTCCGAGTGCTTTCCAAATTCTTTCACGGAATTTTTTTTTTTATATCAAAGATAACTATCCTGTACATAAGATAAGAATTACGTATTTCAGTCCTTTATGTCAATATGTGTTTTGTTATAGTACGGTATGTGGGTATAGTGAAGCCCCAGAAGAAAGTTGTTAGTATTATTATGTATATATAATAATACGCTTGTCTTTCTTAGTCGAAAGGCAAAAAGAAAGAAAATGAAAGAAAAAGAGTAGAACAGGCAGAGAGGGGCATAGAGAGGAAAAAACAGAGAGATTGGAGGGGAATCATCTTAGACAAAGGCAGTTGTTTGTAATGAGGGATTAAATCATGTCTCGTGACCTGATGATCTGTTTACTATATTCCAACATTTTTAAAGAGCGACGATGTCACTTTTATTACAAATAACTGGGAATCGTCATGAGTTAAAAATACAGAGTGCATCATTTTTTGATCTATTAAAAAATAATTGTAATTTACAAAATTCTACTTTTATTATTATTATTAAATTCTTATTATTATTATTATTTTTTTCAATTTCTTCTAGGTCCAAACCAGCGACCTAATTACCAGAAAAATTCATGACATTTTCCACTGAATATTTTGGAATCTTTGAGAAAAAAATAAAGCCTTTAGATTCACACATTTAAAAATAAAAAGTTTTTCGTAATAATTATTCTGTAACCGACAAAATAAAATTTTGTATTTCTAAAAAGTCATGGATTATCAGAAATCCCTTCACGGAACCCTTTACTATCAACACGAGGGCTCCAACTACAACTGGAATTATCTATGTCCTAATATGCCACATTTTTTTTTCTTTTTTAGATTTCCACTTCAATATCCTTGTATTTCGATAGATATTTGTAGATCTTCAAAGATACACAACAATATGCAGGGACTGCGATGTCAATAAGAAAACACATTCTATTTTTGTGGTCTTTGACCACGATGTCCGGGCGATTAGCTTTGATTGTTCTGTGTCCATTGTAAAGTCCCATAAAATTGTTACAGGGGTTTGAGTGATGCTCATACCATTTTCTTTCTGTTTCCTTCCCGTAAAAGTTACATATTTTCCAGTGCAGATATTGATTCACTCTATCATGCCGAGTTTTATGTTCAATGGGTTCTAAAACCGTGCAACCTGATACAAGATGCTCAATTGTTTCTGGGAATTTATCACAGAATCTGAATTTTGGTCTAACACAATTTTTTAATATGTTTGCTTGGTAATCTCTAGTTAGCAAGGATTGCTTTTCTGTAGCAAGAATAAAACATTCTGTTTCAGCTTTTAAACCTGAACTACGTAAGCACTCATGGATAAAGGGGTTCGTCTACATCGACTTGTTTGGTAAGGGCAGAGTATTGTCCGTGGCTTATCTTGCCATCGATTTTGTATTTGTACATTGCATTCACTTTTATTATTATTATAAATAGTAGTAGTAATAATAGGGTAATTACACAGGCAAAAGTTTTTAATATTTTAAAATGTATATGAACGTGAAAACGTTTCTTTCCAAAAATTGATTTCGTAGTTGATAAGGTTATGCTTTATATTATTTCCATCATTTTTCGAAGGAAGATGATTGACGCATTTCTTTCGAAATTTCAATGCTGCACACGTCTTTGACAATTTTGAAAATTACACACGCACATACAAAAATGTACACATAAACAGACACACACTAATGGTACAAAATATCATGACTAGCGATATATGGCAAGAACGACAGTTACTGCCTCGTCAGCGGGTAAGTTCGTCTCGTGTGTTTCAGTTTGATGTGTTGAAATTAGCAGTTGGGAGAAAAAATAAACCTTGATAAAGGCCAATTTGTTATGGACTAAAGACTGCGTTAGAATATTTCAGTAACAGCACAGCAGGGTTAGCCGTAGAAGTGGGTGGTAGAGGATATCTTATAACAACAGCTATATGTGATGAGGTGTAAAGAATAACAGAAAATGAACAGCATACTAATATAAACAAAAAAAAGTATGTATGCATGTATATATTCAAATGTATCAACCACCTATTTAAAAGTATGAATGAAAGAACTTATGCTTGTTTAGTGTCAACGTAAGACTGTATAGATATGTATGTAACTTACTTTTTTTAAAGTTAGGTACACATCTTTTTTTAAAATATATTTTAGTTGCGCCTCTGTCCTTGGACAGAGTGCATTATGGAAATTTCTCTGTCAAATGACAGAGGGGCAACAACAAAAATTATATTTGAGAGGTGTAAAATTATTAAATAATTGGGAGGGATCGGTGCTCGCATTGAGGTCCGTGCATCAGAAGTTGCGGGGTCTGAGGGAATATTTGTTCCTGTCAAGGTGTACGTTTTGGTCCCCAACCTCAAAATTGTGTCACATCTCGTCCTAGTTGGGGGACAGATAAATACCGTATCGATATGTATGGTCAAAGTGAATCGTTTTATTGTATTTCGGCTAACAAAAATTACCGCAGCATCGGAGAATGTATAAATCAGTTAATCGAATCTGATTTACATTCATATTCAATTTCATATATATATATATATATATATATATATATATATATATATATTTAAGTATTTTCAAGCAAGGCGGGAAGCCACTAGCACGCAAATGGTTTCAGAGAGGAGCGAGAGAACAAAGAGGAGTGATAGAGGAAAGGATGAAGAGAAGGTTAGGGGATAGATCAGGGCATCTGGAGACGTCGATTGACGTTACATTTGAATAGTTGGAGATTATAGCTATCAGGAAAACAAGAAATGGGGAGGGAGTTCCACAGGCGAGAAGTGCGAGACATGAAGCTATTGGAGTAGAAGAGACGGCTACATTTAACAGTTTCGACAGTGAAAGGGTGAGAGCGAGATGCCAGCCTAGTTGAACGCTTAAATTCATGAAGTCTGGGAACCAGCGAAAGCAGCTCATCGGAGCAGTTACCGTGAAAGTATTTGTAAAAAAGACAGAGGGAGGCAACGGCACGTCTGTGAGAGAGCGACTGCAGACGAGATGCCAGATCAGGGCCAATTACATTGCATATCCGTCTTTGGATTTTATCAAGGACCTTGAGACAATTAGAAGGGGCTCCAGACCATATATGGCAGCAATACTCCATGCAAGGGCGAATGGTTGATTTGTAGATTTGAAGGATCGACTCCGACGAGAAAAATTTCCTGGTGCGGCATAGGGGGACTTTCAAAGGTGGACGAAGCTATTGACCAATGTATTTTTCATTCAGGTCAGCGGACAATGTGAGACCGAGCAGTCGCAACGAGGTGCTCTCGTGGAGTTGAGCGTAAGACATTCTAATGGGAAGCAGGGATGTTTCTCTCTGGTGAGTAATAGAGAACAGTTTTGTTTTTGATGCATTAAAGTTAAGCAGTCAATTTCTGAACAAGTTCACAACCCATTGGAGGTTCTTTTCGGTCAAACGGCCAGGTTAGTTTTGTCGGCGACACTAAATTTGTTTTTGAGGCAAGACTGAATAGTAGTGTCGTCCGTATAGATGCTTACTTGTTAAACTATGATATCCGGAAGATCGTTAATGACGATATAAACAATAGGGCCTAGGATACAGCTTGGGGAACACCTGCGTTCGTGGGATAGGAGCTGGAGGAGAATCCGTTGCGAACGACGTTGTCGGGGTGGTTCGACAGGAATGATTGTATTTACTCTCAGTGTTTCCTCATCTTTACTGTATACCTGTCTGACGAAGTTTCAGTCGTTGTTCGCTCTTGATTTCATCAGTTGATATTAGTTAAATTCAGAACTACGCGGATCCGACGAGGGTCACGTCATTTATGTACCATGACGATTGATAAATGACTGACGAGGTGATTTTTGTTTTTCTCTTTAGTTTCATTTCTTAAAAACCTTTTCTATCCAAGGCTATCGCCTGTCCTGCTTTTTAACCCATAGCTGTATTTGTATCAGCATATAAGTGAGTATAATGGATTCGACTAGAATCCGAATAAATTCTGATTCCTCAATCCGATCTGCTGTCCATTACCCCATAGTGCGTATGAGGGTGCATTATTCTATAATTTTAATTAAATGGTTTATTTGGCTATCTCAGTTTTAAAAAAAAAGAACCAATTGGAAAAAACGTTGGTTGATTGAAATATTTGACTTGATCCAAAGCACTGTGTATTCATAATATAATCAATAATGAGAACAAAACTCGGAGAGTTCAAAAATTTAAATTTATTTTTACCTTTACTATCCCGTTAATTTACTGATGTCGTCTCTTCTTAGTGGCATTTTGGTTTGTCTATTTTTGAATTTCTATTAAGAAGTTATTTCAAAAGCATTTCAAAAATCGTTTTTTAATAATGGAGAAATATATCCAGAAAATACAGTTTTATTCGATCTTGTCTACAAATGTTACAACATCGAAACCTATAATATTTTTTACGTTTGAATCAAACAATATTCTACTTGTCCTTAAATATGCTACATAGAACTAATAACTACCTTCAATATACGTTAGAACCAACAAGGAAATATGTATTATGTATATTTTCATTCCCACCATTATTAAATTCAATTATATTTTGACAGATTTTCAGATATAAATCAAATTGTATTCCATATATATAATATATATATTTAAATAATCATAGATATATATATTTATATTAGTCTATGAAGATTATTTTGTTGTTTTGGCCATATCAAATTTGTGTGTTACTAAATTATATTAAATAAGAAAGAAAAAAGTAATTAATATTTTGCATATAATGTGAATGTCTATGATAGATATAGTTATTCTGGAACTGAAGATACAATTTCAGTTGTTGTCAAAGACTAGGTTCTCGGGAATTTTTTTTTTCCACAATATAAGAGTTCTGAGGAAGAATTTGCCTTCAGTGGAAATTGGGATTTTTATCAAAGTAATACGAAAAGAAGTAGGATAATTTTCTATGATGGATATGGAAAAAAAAAAATTTTCCTAGAATCGAATGTTTGAATTGGTGGAACTTTTTTTTAACCTGCCATAGTAATATTTATAATTTAGTGATAGTATATATTATTTTAATTTTGTTTATGGGAAAAGATTTGATAGGATGTAAAAAAAAATAAATCACCTATGTGGCCGCATCATAATTTTGAACCCTTTATTGGCTGAACAATGAGAACAACAAAGCACCTGTCCGGATTGTAGTGGTTTGGTGTAGCCTAATCTAGTTTTTTTTTTGGGAAGAAACTGTCTTATATTTATATAATTAAATAATATACGTGACAGAAATTAGGCGATCATATTTTAAAGAAGATTTTTTCTTCAGTAGATTAAGTTATAGAACCCAGTCTATCCTACTGTTCAACCCATATCTAGGGGGATGGAAGGATGTTGGTTCTTTCCCAAGCGTATTTTGGAATTTGAAGGTAACTCGTTCGAATATCTGCAATAGATACAACGATAGAGAAAGTCTAGTTGCAAAATTTACGTGATTAAAGTTTATAGACATGGAGATTTATTATATTATTAAACAAAAGAATCTGGAGAGTAAGAATATTGGGAAGATGTTTTTCCAGATATGGCAGGAATGTTGTTTAAATTTATTTGATGAAAAGCGGGTTGTTTTTTGTTTTATCACAAAATTTAATATGCCAT
>CAHIKZ030001867.1:135000-215000 GCA_903632075.3 Acanthosepion pharaonis
TTCTCTGCGGCTGATACAATTTTCTTTCTTTTTTCATTGTTGTCTTGAAAACCATAAAGTTATCAAACTTTGAGTCAAGTCCTAGAAAAAGAAATTTTAATTGGCAAATTACAAAAAATTCTATAAATGCAACCTTGCTTCAATATTATGCTGAAAAATAAAAAATTTTTTTTTTTTTATTGCTAATGGACATTGCATAGATAATAATATTCTACTGCCGTCAAAGATATGGCTTTATATTCTTATATGTTTTAGGATGCAGATATTTTGTACTATGTGATAAAGCCAAAACATTATTATTATTATTTAGCTTTAAATTTAAAATGGACGGCATGCAAATTATAAAATAAATATAATATCAAGATTCTAAGAAAAGTATGGAGAGAAATGATATTCATTCATTCAGTCTCGTTACAGTTTATCAACTCAGTGACAAGCGATCATCGAGACGCAAAAAATATAGATTTGACCAAAAATACGTTTAAAGGATTTTATGTTATTTTAAAATCATTGTGAGTCCTTATAACCAATGTAGAATATATTTATAAATATATATCAAATATATTTTATATAAAGCAATAAGAAATCTTATTTCATTAACTGCTCCTTTTGCGATATGCTTCACCAAAATTCTTTTTATCAATTCCAAATAAATTTTTCTTTCAAATTTAGTTGACTGTAGAAATTAGCTATAAAATCATGGGGTCGTTTTTTTTTTTTTTTTAAAGATACAAATGTTGCTTTTAACACTGAATTTTGATGAAATTACATTTAGTTGTGAAAAAAAGAGCTCCCATCCTAAATTTAATGGATAATCGCATTAATTAAAGCGTACAAAACTAAATTGATAATAAAAAAATCGTTTTACAGTTTAAATTGCTAGATGTACCGTAAATTCTATTTTGATAGCTTATTTTCCAAACGATTTCGAAAATCCTGTTCTTTTATTGTCCTTTCTTTTTCACAAACACGTTTTATCTCTTCTAATCCTAGTAACTCCTTGCATCTTACTGACATTATACCGTTGCTTACGATGAAATGATTAAAAAAAATTTAAAAATTGAAAAAAAATAATAAAATAGAAAAATTAACTGACAAATTTTCACCTAATAAATTCCAAAAAATAATTAAAAAAAAAAAAAGAATAGTGCATTTAAGTTGAGCAGTGCTCCCAAAAACAAATTATGAATTATATTACCCGAAGACTAAGAGTGCCAACTTGGTCTACACTTGAATGATAGATCATTTACAAGAACCGGCTACTGTAAATAGCTTGCTACCTTGTGTCAAATGTCATCATCATCATCATAGTGGATCTTTCTATCGAGTTTGTCCTCATAATCTTATCGTTAAACCAGTTGTTTGCACAAACTAATTTCCCGCGGAAAAGGGTATCAATTTGAAATAATTATTTCTATTTGCTTTTTTAAGGATTTAAAAAATTGACACAAAATAAAAAAAAAATGAAAAGATTAATTTTTAAAAAGAGAAACAACAAAAAAAAATAAATAAAAAAATTTTTTGATGATTTATGACGAATTACTTTAACTGATGAAGTTGGGTTTTTTTTATGCGGTTTGTAACACAGACCAGCGCCAAAGTGACATAGACAAATAGGACAGATTATTTAACCACGAGCCTAAATGAACGTAATGTGGACAGGTTTAAGCTCCTCCGCGCGCATGGAGCTAAAAACCAAAAATAGTCCAGCCCAAAATTGTTTTTTTCTTTTTTTTTAGCCTCTTCCGCCGACAATGGGTAGATTTTTTAAAAACGTTGTATTGAAAAAAATATAGCAATATCAGATTTGAATTTTCATTAATACTTTAAAGCAGAAGGAATAGATGTATTATTAGGGACTCAAAGGAAGTTATCTCATGAAGTTCTCGTAATTTCTTTCTTTCTCCGGCGGTAAAACACACAGTTGGAAGAGCCAACCACATTTCATTTAAAATTGCCCTGTAGAAAAATTGATAAAAGATTTTCATAAATATTCGTAATGTTTTATTTTTTACCAAATAAATTTCCTGTTGAAACAGGTATTTAGGAATAAATACTAAACATTATGAGTGAAAAATTTTATTGGGATTTTTTCATTAGAAATATTGATTTTAAAAATTGAATACATAGAAACTGAATAGATTTGCCGTAATAAATGATAAGCAAAAATTTAAAAGGAACAATTATTTTTAATTTTACTTTAAAAAAATAAATAAAAAAATATATACAAAGAGAATATAAATTTAAAAAACAAATAATTATAATTATTGTTTAGATTCTATTATGCAGTGAGTTCAATTCTTGTGTAGCGTTCTAAACGTGATGTCTTATGCTATACAAAATTAATTCGAGGAAACAGGATTTATCAGGTCATCCCATAAGTTCTGTCCGAATTTTGAATAAAGAAAACAAGTTACCAAATGTTACATTTAATTACAGATTCAATCAACAATGTATTTTCCCTGATTATCTATGACTTCCTTCCATCTATTAACAAGCTTACTAATTCCATTACTGCAAAAGTCTTTTGGCTTTGATTCGAAGAACTCACAAATGTCAGTTTTACCCTCTTCCTGTGTTACTAAAGCTGTTTCTTCCAAATGATTCTGTAAGCTACGAAACAAATGGTAGTCTGAAGGAGCAAGATCGGGAGGAGAATAAGGCGGATGAGAAATCTTCTCCCAACAAAGTTCTTCGATCTTTTGTGACGTGATTCTTGCTGTGTGGGGTCGCGCATTGTCCTGATGAAACATTATCCTTTCTCGATTCACTAGAGCAGGTCTTTTTTTCCTCAAAGCTTGGTTCAAACGCTCTAATTGCTGGCAGTATATTTGAGCATTGATTATTGCATTCGGTCGTAAGAATTCAAAGTGGATTATTCCTTGGCGATCCCACAAGAAAGAAAGAGAAACATTTTGCCCATGAAGTTCCATTCTCGGTTGAGGCTGGGGTCCTCCCCCTTTACGAAGCCAGTGTCTACGACGCTTAACATTTTGATAAAAAATCCATTTTTCGTCGCCAGTCACAAGTCTATCCAAAAAAGGTGAAACAAGTTGGCGAGAATGGAGAGAAGAGCAGATGTCAACTCGGGATTTGAGGTTGTTTTCAGACAATTCATGTAGCACACATTTTCCAAGTTTAGAAACTTTTCCAATTTGTTGAAGATGACGATGAACAGTTGTATGGTTTGAACTGAGAACCACTGCCAATTCCTCAACTGATAAAGCAGGATTTTCTTCAAGGGCTGCTTCAAGAAGCTTTTCATCAAACTCAACTGGACGTCCGGTTCGATCTTCATCTTCAAGGGTGAAATCTCCACCTCTGAATTTTGCAAACCATCTTCTGCAAGTTCTTTCATTCACACATTCCTCTCCATAAACTGAGTGAATGTTTCTAGCCGCTTGGCTGCTGAGTTTCCTTTCTTGAACTCATAAAGCATTATGTGCCTCAAATGATTCTTGGGTACTTCCATGTTAGCAGGGTTTTAATCAAACAAAATTTAATTTTATTGTTCTCTGAAATAAAATTTGATCAGTTTAAATGCATCTAAACATAAAAATAATGTTCAGCTCCATTAGACATTATAAAATACTCTTTAAATTTCGTTCATTTTAAAAAAAGTTAAAATTCGGACACCAGTTCCATCCAATATATTTCTATTTTTATAACGTCTGAGTCTCTTTGAATGTTATTCCAATCCACTCAGTGACGTGTTCAGAATGACAAGAAAAAATTGTTTTTCTTATTTGCTAATGTCACTGAATTGGTTGTTGGCTATTATGACGTGGCTCTTGTGATGTGGTTAGTCGTTATAAGGTCTTCCAACGAGACTGCTTCTAATCTGATGATGTCTCGCTCTATGTCATTTGCGATATATATAACTTAGAAGATATTGGATATTATGTAGTATTTTTTGTTTTTTTCTATAAATTTTTCATTCAGCAACAGATGAAGTAAAACCTGATAAATAACGAGAAGGCTAAAAGTGTTTTCTCATTGGACATCGCTAATAATATTTACCCTTACCGATGCGGCTTTTTGCCAGTAAAAAAGGAAGCATTGTACAATTCTAATCATCTACAACCTTAAGAAGAATCGATACACTGACTTCATTAATCAACACGTCCCTTGCTACGCAAATTCTGTTCGTATGTTATAATTATTTTAAAGAATTATATAAAATCATTGTATTTGTTTTTTTTATAAATTTCTGGAATTCGGTTTAGAAATAAAAGCAGTTATTTAGTTTCTTATATAATTATTGTATCCCTTTTTTTAAAAAAACAAAATTCCTGAAATGAAGATAATAAAATACTAGAGAAAATACCCGCCCCAAAACAAACGTCATAGAAGAACCTTCGGCACTCTGCAAGGCAACAAAAGAACAAATATATAATCATTATATTTACACGCATAACACACATTAAACCTGACAGTAAGATAATATAAAAAACAGTGCCTTTAATTGAAGCCGGCAGCTGTAGGAGGCTGAAAACAAAGCCTACAATAGCTGAAATCTTTAAGAATAAAATATCTTGAGCAGAAAATACCAGCAGTTAGCGGAATATTATCGCAAGTTTCACCCAAAACTTACAGGATGGCTATATTCTGCTATAATTTATCATCAGAGTCTTTAACAAATGAAGCCTTATTAAAAAAATATGTTCTATTAATAAATAAAAAGTCTATCCTTTATTGTTACAAATATATTACTAAGATGAGTTATGGCATAAATTCGGGTGTAAATGGCTGCAATTGTATAACCCCAAATAATTGCATACCCAATCAACTGTCTAAAATTGTCTGTAAAATGCATCATCCGTTCGTATAAAAAATGAAACTCCTCCTATCATCATCTTTTAAACAATGAATTTCGCAATTATTTGATTGTTCTTAATAAAGGAATTTCATCGATAAAACCTTATTGTGTAGTCGTTGCTCGGGTTTAAATTGAAAAAAAATGTTTTAGATATTCAATAAATATCTTATGGTCGTAATAACTTTCAAATAGTATAGCATTGTTTAAAAATCTAATAACCAAACAAAAACAGGGATAAGGGTCAGAGCTTGATTCAACTGCAAGTGCAAATACATGAAAGACTCTTTCTTCTTCGCACGTTTACTGTAAATCTGGGCTTAATAAGAGGCCCTTAGGGAAAATTTCCCTTTTACCCATTCAATAATCCTTCTCAAACGATCTTTGCATAAAAGGCCATTCGAATGCCAATATATGATTGAATCATATGAAGAAACTATTGGCGAGATGGCAAAAGCCGATTTTGGATCTAGTTTGTCGCACATTTCGTCCACAACTGAATTAATCTTAACCAAACATTCACGCAAGGAAATTTGTGTGCCATATGTAATCTATATGGCAAATTTAGAAAGCATCGGATGAAAAACCAAGGAGTTATGACCGAAAACGAGTTTTTTGATCGGTTTGTCGTGATTTTTCGTTATACTCAGGGAAGCGAGCAAGACTAAATCAAACCTAAATCTTATTTCTGTCATGATTTCAAATTTTTTGCGACTTGTTTGAAGAAAATCGGATAAAAAATGAGGAAGTTATTCCAGTTTTTATTTTAAGTATTACGTAAAACCCAAAATTTTCAGTTTTTTGCAATGTATTGTGTGAAGCCAATGTAGCAAGAAAATTATCAAGTACTCTATATTAATCTCGTAGCCTAAACTGTTTTCTTATTAACTTCAAAAAAACATCCGCACAGCCAGTAAAAATTTTGTTCGCATGTAACTTTGCCTTGTTTTTTGCAAAAAAATGTACCCACCATCAGTTGTATCTATTTTTCTGTCAAACTCGGGTTGGGGGCTGGAGACTAAACAGTTAGTCTTGACCTTCCTTGATGAATTTACAACATGTTTGTGCAATTTCATCGAAATCAGTCGAGAAATATGGATGTGAATGAATATCATACACTCACAAATATATAGACACACACGCACACAGACATCTTCTGTTTTTTAGATATAGAGATTCGGACTATTGCCTTCATCTTTGTTGTTTTTATCATAATGTTTCGGCCGGTTTGTCCTCTGGTTTTCCTCAGGTGTACTGAAATTCAGAAGTGAACACTTTATTTAATCTACGGGGGTAGACTGTTCTCATTCCACTACCCATTTCTAGATATACCCCGTCTAATTAGAATTTTTGGTATTACTCAGTTATTTCTCGCACATTTCACTGAGTTTACACTTCATGATCAATGGCTTTGAACCCACAACAAACTCTGACTAAGGAACAGTAAGTGATCAAGCGTTGTACTTTCTTAGTTTCTCATCTTTTATTGTTATCTCCTTAATAAGTATCTTTTTCTTATATTCATTCACACTCCATGACGCCTCAGTTAAACTGAATCCTTTATTTAATCTACAGGAGTAGACTTCTAGTTCTTGTTGTTGCAATGTCTCATTCCCGGGTAAATGGCCTACTCGGAGAAAAGCGTTGGTTTGTGAATTTGCTGACATGACTTCAAACCCTGGGTCGGGCAGTGTGTACTTCAACTCAGTGAAAAACAGACGAGCAATAAAATAACAGTACTAAATAAGAATTATCCTAGACATAAATAATGGAACAACAAATAGTGTACAATAGTAGATGGATTAAGTTCATCAATTAATTCCTATTAGATAACTCCCAAATCGATCCTGTTTCATTTAAAGCGGGAGGAAACAACGGATCATAACAACAACAAAGATGAGGACAATAGTCTGAATATAACAGGCATATATAATAATTCCTCATCCCAGAAATTCAGACAAATATGCGACTTGAGTACGTAGATAGCACATATTTTGACTCCAGCGAGAATGTCTACAAAACATTATAGATTTAGGACAATCGTAAAATTTGGCTTTTACTTCTATTTTATTTGATAGCATCGAGATAAAATTTACAAATTTTTTAACGGACAATCGTTCCTGGAAACAACTTTATATGTTGTGAATATTGGAATGAAGATCATGGTTCTCCATAGGGTAATATCATTATTAGTTCTAAGCAAAGTCACAATGTCTTCAAATCTTTGGTCTGTCATCCATTTGCAAAAGCTCTTTAGGTGGGTTACTCGTTGTTTCTATGTGTACCGCTTACCTTAATTATGTCGTATGGATGTGAAATTCTCTATGCACTCTTTCCATCCAAAGTGTCTTTTTCCGAGCTGAAGCTCAAAGATCGTTCACCTTTTCCTTAAAACTTGCTAGATGTGCACGCGTTCCGTGCCGGAAATTCACAATATTTTTTTCCGTAAAACCTAACTCTGTCCTCTCAATGGCCTCTTCACCGATTAGAAAATTGTTTTGCAGCCACTGCCAGGCGAGATGCATATTAAATAGTAGTTCGGTCCCCTTTTCTTTGCATCTAACGAAATTATCCTGTTTCTTAATACTTTTTTGAGCTTTTGAAAGGTACTTATTGCAATACAAACTCCTATTTGTTCCAAATATCAATGGTGCCTACGAAGAAGTTAGACCTAGAGAATAATAACTGGTCTGAGTCTATATTGGATGAGAAAAGGACTACCTAAAAAATGTTACCATTTGCCTACTAATTCTGCTGAACAACACCTCTTACTATTTTACTGTGAGCCAGTAAAAAGTAAATAAAATTATTGTACTAAAATGACCTTATGTGTATTGTGACCGATAAATTGATTACCAGATAACCTACGAAACTTAATGACAGTGACATCCAATAACGACGTTACTAAGTTGGTAGCATAAATGGATGAGTAGGAATCCTAGTTTACATTGCTCGGACTATCATCAACTTTGTTGCCATATTTATCATAACGTTTCCGCCGTTGTACTCTTCTGCCTTATTCAGGTGGTTGTAAAATCGAACTGAACCCTTTGTTAAAAAAAAAATTGGTAGAATGTTCTGACAAAAAATTTCCACGTGCCATCTATAATGGAAGTTAGTTATCATTTATCTGCTGGTTATTTCCCTTTCCAAAATCTCCAACGCCTTAACTAGGTATTGAAATCACACTCTTTAGGTCCTGACACTGGATCTAACTAACACCTTTATCCACTGTGTCTTGTGGAGAGGGTAATTAACAGGAGATAACTGATAACTATTATACATTGCACGTGAAACTAGAACAGTCTCTCCTAGTGAGCGAAATAAAGGTAAAGTTCGACATTCCAACCACCTGAAGAAGGCTGGAGCGTACAACGGCCGAAACGTTGGGATAAATATGGCTACAAAGATGAAGACAATAGTCCAAATAATGTAAATAGTGCTTACGGTCATAACACGTTGTAACATCGATTTCCGTACAATAACGTTAAGCAACGTCGATCTTGGTCAGTACCTAGATGGGTGACCGCTTGGGAATACTAGGTGGTGTAAGCTTGGATGTGTGCGTTTGCTCCGGCCTTCTTCAGGAAGTTGGAATATCGAACTGAATCCTTTATTTCGACTCAGAAATATTGACAGATAGAGAAATTCTAATGTACATATGTCACAGGCAGACACACACCCTACCATTTTGTGAAGGGTTTCTTAATTTGTAGCCCGCTTTCTTTCCATCTTCTATTCTCTCTCTCTCTCTGGTCACTCCTCTTTTTGTTTTTACTTACTATCTGCCTTGGAACAATCTCAGATCATTCGTAAACGTATATATAGATTACACCATAATATAGAAACACTTCAATGAATCAAGATGTTTACACCCTTGCAACTGATCCTTCCGTTAGGCTCGTTCTAACAGCTCGGAACTAGCATCTAATTATAGATACCACTAAAACCACATTTGTAACATTTTATCAGAGAACAAACCCGAGTTTGATCCCCACAAAATCTTTGGGCTTGAACGTCTATTTGGACTCAAGTTCATTCAGAGCACATATATATATATATATATATATATATATATATATGAATTAACATAGAAGTCAACACTTGTGTGTGTATATATATATATATATATATATATAGAGAGAGAGAGAGAGAGCGAGTAGAGCAAATATAATTATTTATTGGAAATTTTAACATAAATATGTTATGAAATCACTACAAAAATAGACATTATCTTTGAACATTATCTGGTGTCTTATCAAATGATTGTGTTGAATGTTATACATTCAACACCATCACTTGATAAGACACCAGAATTGTTAAAACAAAATGACTATATCATATTATAATTTTCGAATAAATAATTTTATATATATAAAATCGTTTCACCCCAAGCAAGGTGATAATGCCACAGGAACGGGGTGGGAGGCACGTGAAATAGGGTGAGAGGAAGTGAGGACGGATCAATAAATGAATAGGGTTCAAGAAGGCAGAAGATGCTGATTGATATTACATTTAGATTTTTGAACATTGTAGTTGGCAGGGAAGCAAGAAATCGGAAGGAAATTCTATAGGTGAGAAATGCAAATAAAACGTAGAATAGAATTTGTGGTTGCGTCTAGCTAATTTAACAGTAAAATAGTGAGACCTAGTTGCCAATCTAGGTTCATGTAGAGAAAAACTTTCATCAAACAGTTGCCATGAAAACCTTTGTAGAAAATACAGAGAGCAACCACGACATGTCAGTGAGAATGTGACTGAAGTCGAGATGCCAGTCAGGATCGATTGTATTACGAAGCCACTATGAAAGTAACGTCACTTCATTTATTATATTGGCAGACAACCTCAGAGTTAGGTGGTTGTGATCTTGGAATAGAAATTTAATATTCCCGCCAGTAAGTTGCCTTTTGTTCACCTTATTACAGATAGCAATGATGTTGACTTAAAATATGGTCGATTGGTAGTTTTCATCTTTGGAACCAACGTTTTTAATATGTCGTATATTTTATCTCTGTTGACATTCCCATGAAAATAACTTTTTCAAATATATTTTTGGTGTTCAATCAACTTTTTGATTATTACCCTTTTAGTTTTTCTTAAATATATTTTTCTTTTTCTTTTTTTTTTTGTGGCATTCTGAAAGTCAATGCATTCAATTTCCTCCTTGACTGTTCAGTGGATTCTCTTTAACGTTTTCACTCACTTGATATTTTTTTTCTTGTCTGAGTTCACTTCTTACAACCCAATGCAATCTTTTTATATATGAGGTTCAAAATGAATCTCAGTAAATATGTTATAATATATATTTATTATTACTTCAAACGGAACAAAATGTTCTCTCCGACAGGGACGTAGGTTCGAACCGTGCAGGGCGCAGAGGCCAATCGACGTAATTCAACTGTTTAAAATAAGAAATAAAATGGAAAAAAATTGAAGTAAGAAATAGATCCGATTAAAAATAAATCAATTAATCCTTTAGAATTTGCCATCCTGGGTAAGACGTAACGCTACATCCGTGTCCTAGGTAAGACGATAAACTATATCCAGCAGCAAGGCCTCTGATCAGGAGGTTGTGAGGAGCCTGGAACCACCTCTTAATTGCTGTTGTTCCCAGGTCCACCCTGACCCTGGATGGTAGCACCTGTTAGGGTCCCAGCTATGGGCAAATAGTTAACTATTACTAGCAATAGTTTTGGAAAAAAAAATTATTACCAGCAATACAATTTTCAAGGAATTAAAAAAAAAATACAATTTTTCAGCAACAGATTTTTGACAAAACAAAATATTACCAGCAAAATTGTTGCCGGCATTAAATAACCTATTGAGGTTCATATGCCGTAAAACAAAATAAACCAAACCAATCTAAACCAAAGACTACATATTCTATTCATATGAATATATTTCAAAAATGTTGTCGGCATTAAGTAACCCAATGAGGTTGATATGCCGTAAAACAAAATAAACCAGACCAAAACTTTGTGATTTTCTTTGTTTATGTTTTGGATACGAAACAGAGCAGATAAGGGCTTTCGAGAATATGTGAACGAAGATGTGTGCATTTCTTAAAAGGTTAAAAAGATCATTGTTGAGCTATGACGCCCTCTGTAGTCGAGCGATCTAAAACAAACCAGATTAAACTGCGCTTTCTCCTTCAAAGGGTGAGGTAGATTTAAGCCCTGCTAAAGAGATTTTCTTTAAAGTTTGCTCTAGTGAACAGTCCGTGAGGCGTAATAGGGACGGTCTAAAATAATAAAAGAACCGGTCATCTTTTTCAAATACAGTTATCCACTTAAATAACATTTGGAGTAAGAAAAATATCGGATTAAAATAGATCCATTCTTTCCAAATTGATTTATATATATTTATTTAAAAGTTGTTGTAAAGCTTTCGAGTTACATGATAAAATTTTAAAAAAAAGAATAATTAGTGAATAATGATTTGTTAAACATTTCTTATTTTATGAGGTCAATGTATTATTATTATAAGTTCAAATTCAATCTGTATTTTCATCATATAAGTAGAAAATATTACCGCTTTGGTTTACTTAAAAAAATATTTTTTATTGTAAAAGCGTTGACTTGCATAATAAAATGTGACATGTTTATAATATCAGAATTACTTTGAAATTGACTGAACTTTTTGAATAAATGTACGATTTTTTTCATACATTCGCTATAAATATTGATGATTCTTTTTTTTCTTCGTTTGCATACACGAGAAAGATCGTTTTTTTTTGTTTTTTTTTTGTTTTTTTGGTTCTTTTTTTCCTATTTAGCACTTTGTCTTATCGTTCATGTTTTTTTTTTTTTTTTTTATCGAAGCTTTTTGGTTTCTCAGGGAATTAAGTACGAGTTACTTAATTCATTACTTTGAGCTGCTTATTTTCCAATCACTGAAACTTACCCTCAATGAAGAAGCCTTTATCTTCCTTTTAATTGTTAACTTCTTCATTGTATTCTTGTTGTGGTGACATTCCCTCTATTTCCATCCTTCCTTCCTCGTCAGCTTAACTGACAATGATAGACAATCACCATCATCATCATAAACAATAATAACAACAGCAACTGACATTTCGTATTTAAATGCAAAAAAAATTTTTTTTTTTTTTTTTTTTTTTTTCTGTTTTTTTTTTTTATATTTTAATTATATTTTGCTTACTTTCCGTACAAGATCAGACGTATGGGTGCATGTAAAGTGGATCAAACTCACTATTCCACTGTAACAGACAAGTGTACTAGCTTGTTAATGGAAGCTTCCAGGAAGACGGATTTTGTTACCCCTTTAAATAATGTTCAACATGCAAAGGAACGTGAACAAAAACTCGTGACAGAAGAAAAAAATACGACTGAAAACAGCCGTATATAATAAAATCCCTTAGATTTGTTATACGAAGCTTGGCTAAAATGTATTCAGTCATTTTGAATTTCCCAGCACCCGTTTGTGTGAACTTAATATAATTTGTCGTCTAATCAGAAAGGGTTTTACTGCGCATGCGGTAACAGACATTTTCCTATGGGAAGTATCAATGAGTGAGCTTGTGTACAGCAGAAAACTCCAATTCCCCAAAACTAGTAAAATAGGCTGCCGATATTTTGCATGCATACACAAACAAATATGTGTGGCGGATGGCGGGGGGGGGCTGTTTGTATGCGACAATTCGAGCTACGAGGGTGCCTGTGTGCCCAATGTAAGAATTTAATGTTCTTCATTTATTGTTATTGTTGGAGATACAATCCCCCCCAAAGGACATAATAATTCATAAACAATATTATTTTTACATGGGCTAGATTTTTGAGGTGATGAATTATTCATATGTTGAACTATACGTGCGCGAATTGCACTAAATTTGAAAATTCACTTATAAATTGAGTGAAGATCGAAAGTATTTGGAAGATGAAAATAAAATAAATTTCAACAGCTATAGCACATTTCTCTGATCCTTTAACATCAATACACGGAAGGTTATTCGTGAGTATGAACGGATTTTATTAAAAATTAGCAGACATAATGTCTGTAATTTATTCAATCAGACATGTCTAAAAGAGAATGTGGCTAAAATACACAAATTATATATATATATATATATATATATATATATATATATATATATATATATATATATATAACGAGCTACGGTGCGATTTTTCTTCCGCGTCTCGTATAAATTAGGTTGTCGTTGCTTGAAATCTTTCATAAACAAAAAACAGACTATCATTATTTTTTGTCCGTGTATTGTTTAATATATTGAAATGTAATTGTCATCTTTGATAATGGCTTATGTAAAAAAAAGCTTAGATAGGATTAAAAAAAACATGCATCAGTATGGTGATATTCTTTAATCTTTCAATGATGTTATTAAACTTATCAGACAAATGAAAAGGAATTTTTAAAATAAATACACAACTTGTCCATGTTATTTAATAAAAAAATGCATATATATATATATATATATATATATATATATATATATATATATATATGTGTGTGTGTAAAAATATATATAGAAAAAGAAAACTCGTCACATAAAATAATCCAAAGTTCTTAAGTATTTTTGTTATTATTTTTAAAAAATAGTGCTCGATACAAAATAGAGCATAAATATAATTATTTATCTAAAAATATGATTTCAACGCTACATGTTTTCATGTTTCAAAACAAGAGCCGAAAACTTCAATATAATTATTTGAATTAAAGTACCAAGCTCTGTTCCATCTTCAAGCGAAAGATTTTTCTTGGGAATAACTAATTCCTGAAATTTACGCGTTTTATAAGCATATGTATTATTAAAATTAAAATTACTATGGTAACGGCTAGAGCAATTGTTTAAAGAAAAGGGGTGTAAGGGTTAATAATGTGTATCAATATCTCAGTTACATTCAAAGACGTCAAGTCATGGTAAGGTTGGGGTGTCTAAATTTAAAGCGGAAGATGATATCGTCTAGTCTGGTTAAGTGTCGATCGAGATTTATTTATTTTTTATTTTATATTTTATTTTTTCTTAAAGGGTTTTTGTATATATATATATATATATATATATATATATATATATGAGTGTGTGTGTAAAAATTTCAGATGGAGTATATCTGTAAAAAGGGTAATATGAATAAAGAAATAAAAGGAAAACTTATCTTAGACGACGCGTTTTGTCCTCTGGAGGATTTTATCAAGGCTAAATGAATGAATGATCCGATACATTAAGAACAAAATTTACTAGAAAGTCAAATTTTCTGTCAATCCTTCACTAAATTGCCTTCATTAAAGCCTTAAGATATTTACTGAATATTATGTTATAAACAAACCATACGAATTTTTATGCATCATAAATAAATGTGACTTTTATGAACATTAAAGAGACGATAGCAGAAATATATTCCAGTCGTCAAATAGTAAACGTTAGCTGGAGGTATAACCATTCATTTCAAAACTCTATATACAAAAATAGAATTGTAAGGAGACCTTTTCTGATATTTTAGTTAACTGTAGTATTTTTTCTCTTAAATAATAGACACGATTGTTCTTTCTTCAGTTACAAGAACCCAAAATAGGGATTCAATTGTAGAGAGAATGAAATTCATAAAATCATGTCAGCATAATTACACACCAATTTGCTGCTGGAAAAATGGCACATCAAAAGTGAGATTCCGGATATGTTCCTGGAGATTATAAAGAACCTTCCCTTCTGGAGAGATTGAAGTAAAAGACGATATTGATATATATTTTGAGAATGACATGCAGCACCATCCAAAAAAGAAGGAAAAAAACAAAAAACAATCTAAGAATATCAAGTAGCAGAAAAGATGTCTATTTCGCTTAAATTTTGTAATGAAAAGGATATCTTCAAAAATTCTTCTTAAACTTTAAGGAAGATTATGATATGAAAATTGTAAGAAAGTGTTTTGTTAAGATTTTTTTTTCTTTAAAGTAATTTATATGCTAATCAGGATAAAAAAAAACAAAATATTTCAGAAAAAATATTCTGATTTCTGGAAGATTATCTGAGGTTCAGGATATCTCTGAGCCGAACGAAAAGCAACACGAGATTTCGTTGTTCATCTGGCTTCTAATACGATGACGAGGAATAGTAAGGTATCTTTAAATAATGATAGTCTTTTCTGATGTTGCTCCAGGTAATAAAATGAGTACAGTTTCTACATTATATAACGGGATAAATAAAGACCTTATGCAGATAACTGATATTGTATCAACATTCAGCTAATCATAAAACTACACAAACTTTTCATTTATCACATAATATAATCTAGAGACCATGACTGTCAGAAGAAATGAACAGCCCAACATGCGAATTACAAATCAGAAATTTCAAAATCAAACAAGTACAAAAATTTAAATATCTAGGAAGTCTTTTAACAGAGTAGATAATATGCGACACGGAAATTCAATGGCACATTGGCATAACGAAAGATACCTTCGAAAAAAACAAATATTACGAAACAGGAAAACCTAATTCGAAATAAACAGAAAATATATAAAAATATATATATATATATATATATATATATATATATATATATATATATATAAAATATAATATATATAATATATAAAATATAGTATATAAATATATATATATATATATATATATATATATATAAAATTTTATAGATAAAAATATATATATATATATATATATATATATATATATATATATAAAATATATATAAAATATATATATATATATATATATATATATATATATATATATATAAAATTATATAATATACTACTAGTAGAGCCCGGCGTTGCCCGGTCATGTAACAGTAAGAGATAGATCAAGTATCAACCATCATAAAGACTGAAAATAAAATTGACAAAGATTATTGTTTAAGGTTGACGGACACGCATGTCTTAATTTTTTTTTTTTTTTTTTTTTTTTTTTTTTACGAATTAGTCAAACCCAAACTCAAAAAAAAACATTGTTTTCAATCGTTATGAGTCTACCGATTGAATAGAATTTTATTATAAACAATTGTCTTGTAAATGGAATTTTAAAGCATTCTGAATGTAAAAAAAAAAGAAAAAAAGTGTGCAAGACAATAAGAAACACTAAAAAAAAAAAAAAGTGATGTTTTGTTGAAATCGGTTGAAAAATGTAGGAAAATCCGATCCCATATATAAACGGACACACAGACACACAAACAACCTGGGTTTTTTAATAACGTATAACTCGATATGAGTTGTCCCCCTTTCGTTCTCGCGATGCCTCTTAACCGTGTTTTCAAATTGATTTCGTGCAAAACAATTGTGTTTTTCCAATTTTGGCACTGTCAGAACCACCGCAAGGTAATTTTACGTAGTTCTGTGAAGTTTTGTTGAAATCGGTTGAAAAATGTAGGAAATCCGATCCAATATATAAACGTACAGACACACACACACAACCTGGGTTTTATAATAAGTATGATATATAAATATATATAAAAGTATATAAAATATAATATATAAATATAAAATATATAAATTTATTTATATATAAAAGTATATAAAATATATATATATATATATAAAAGTATATAAAATATATATATATATAATGTAATACACACACACACATATATATATAAATATAATCACACACACACATATATATATATATATATATAATACACACACACATATATATATATATATATATATATATATATATATATATGTCCTCCTATATGGCAGTAAATACCACATAATCTCCTCATAGATGAAGAAGAGACTTGATATGTTTCAACAGAAGGACAGAACATGTGAGCAATGACGAAGTTCTAGAGCCAATGGAAACAAAAAGGACGCGTATAGTTAACACCAGAAAGAGACAGTTGAAATTTCTAGGGTACGTAATGAGGAAAAAGTGTTGACAGGTTAGATAGAGCAAGACAAACAGACAGAAACACCGCATAACCTACCTCATGAGTATATATGTAAATGGTTGGCAGAACTGGTATTAGTAGAAATAGCGAACAGACAAACTTTACTAAGAGCTACAAACGACAGGAAGATGTAGAGAGACATGATCGTCAACGTCTTGAAAGGACATAGCACATAGAAAAGGATTAGAAATAAATACATGAACCTGTTGTGATAAAGGATATTGGTAATAATAAATATAGTCACCATCATTTTCATTATCATCATATCTTTAATATATTTAGCTTCACGTCTAGACACAGAGGACAGCTGCTAGAAATGAATAGAAATTCTATGTTTCCTTCTTTTTACTGGTTAGTGAACATTTAATGTCAAAAATAATCTCGATAGCGAGACAAAACAATCGGAATCTGATGTTTAAGAAATTATTTGAAATGAGGCTCCTAGATAAATCTAATCAGGTCGACTTTGGAAAAACACTTTGGATTTCGTCATGAAACGAAGAGGATGGCCTACTAACCAACATTGTTAGCAACTGATTGGTAATTCTTCCAGCGAGAATAAAAGATGTTTTAACAACAATGAACTTAGCAAGTCTCAATAGATGTTTGTATAGAAGAATTATGTATGCTTGAGTAGATTCTTCTTTGAAAAGATATCTGCCTTTCACCAATTCTCTCAATTCATGATTTGTAAATAAGTGGAGTTAACTGTTCAGAGTGAATTGAAGATTAAAAAAAAATAATACCAGTCTCGTGCGCTGTATTTATTAAGTTGCAGTCAGGAGTTGACGTGGATATCACAGAGATAGCGTCTATCCTAAAAAGTTTGCCTTTAACTAAAAACTATTTTAAGCCACTATATTTCTTATTTTTACTGGTTTTAAATCTTATAGATATTATGAGGCGAATAATAATTTAAAATTATAAAATAATGGTGGCGGATTTAAACCAGATTTTAATGGATGACTATTTTAAAAGATTTCTAATTGTATATTTTACTTATTGATGAATATTTTAAGATCTGTTATCCTAGTAGACATGGGCCCAGCATAGTTGGGACGGATGAGGAAATTAAGTTCAAATTGCAGCTGGGACCGTTGATTTTTTTCTCTCTCTTTCTCACTTAATCACTTACACACCCTTTCTCTCTCTCTCTCTCACACACACACACACACACACACACACACACGGGCATCAATAAAAGGGTTTATAAAAAGCTAGGCTGGGCTCTCTAGCATTGAATGACAACGAATCGAGATAAAAAATAAAAAAAAAACTATGAATTTAAAACCATCTCGAAGAAGGCTAGACTCTGTCATGCAGTCTTCATATACATCGGATTCCCCTGCAGACTAAGGGGTGGGGTGGGGTGGGGGTTAAGGCACTCGTTCGTACTATCATGCAAGGAGCATTTTTTGTGTGTTTTTGTTAATTATTGTTGTCTTTTCGCTCGTATTTATTTAAGGAATGACAATTATAAACAGTTTTTCCGTATATAAGATTTATATAGACATGTTAGAAGCTAACGTCTCGAGAAATATCACGAGAGGTTTTCTGATTTATTTTGAAAATTAATCAAGGTAATGATTTTATACTAAAAATAAAAATCAATTCAATGGCATTTTCATAGACTAAATTGTGGACAAATTCAATTTTGCGTTTAGTTCTCATGTTCAGACAAAATTTGTGAGGATTGTTGAAATTAACAACATATAAAATTAACAACATAAATGGTTAAAGAAGAGGCAGAAAGCGTTGTTTGAATACGTCCAATGCAATTAGAACATGATTACCCAATGAAAATCAAATAAAAAGTAAAAATATTCTTTCTTGATTTTTCCATGTCTCATTCACTGATGAAGCTTTCAAAATAGTGAAACATGTTAGATTGAAAAACATTACTTATTTCGTTTTTATCTTATCATTCTGTCGGATTCCGAACTATATTTGATCCCAGCATCATATATATATTCTTCAATGTATAAACTATATATATATATATATATATATATATATATATATATTTCACATAGAAATTCATCAAGTCTAGAACAGGAATCCTCACCAGAATGCAACTGGACAGCTGTTTCATCCTTTTGGGGACTCATCAACGGCGCACATCCACTACCCTTGGGCCAGCTGGTCTCCCTGACAAAGAGAAAACTAACCAAACTCAATATAGCTCAGCTACTCCTAATTCCGGTGGTGATGCTCATCAAAGTATACATGATCCAACGGAATCGGGCCCAAGGCAACGTCTTCTTTCACGTAGCGCAATACGTTCTGTTGAAGATTCTTGTTCTACACTCGATGAATTATTATGTGAAATTATTCAAATCTCCCAAAACTTCTATGATATATATAATATACTTTAATGTATAAATAGCCACCTCTTTGCGACGATAGGTTTGAACGTCAGTTTAATCTGAGTGTCCTACATATAGAGAATGAGAAAAAAATTAACCTAGTCAAGCAGCTTATGCTAAAAATATGTCATGGCGACCAAACCTAGAATTATATCTTTGCAATCTTTATTTAATATGATAGTTTTTATAACTTTTACATCTTTAGCCAATGTTCTCAATATTCTATATTTTTCTCTGTTAACATTCACCATACCAGCTTCTTCAAATATTTTCTTGACTGCCAATACACTCTTCTTATTTATTACACTTTTAATTTTCCTAAAGTATATTTCTGTGGCTCTATTAGAAACGGATTTTTTGTTCTCCTTTTACAAATGTTTTACTTTTATCTTTTCTGTGATCACACTTCATCTTTTTCACAATTTGCCAAGTTGTGTTCGCATCACTTAGTAATATTACAATATCCTGTTCCTTTTGAGTTTTTATCTTTATTACAACCTATAGTGATTCTAATATATATATATATATATATATATATATATATATATATATATATATATATATATATATATATTATATATATTATATATTTAGTGGAGTAATGGATTTTTATTTATTAATTCGACAGATTAAACGTTATTTTTAGTGTATACTTTTATTTGAGTAGACTTCCAATTATTTATTGAACAATTATATTTTTTTTTTTTTCGACTATTGTCCTGAATATTCGAAAAATCCTATTAAACCTCCGGAGAGCGCATATTTGTCTTTGATAGAATTTCTCGAATATTCAGGCTGGGGGACGAAAATGAATAAATATTAATTTGTTAAAAATAAACTTTATATATAATTATCAAAGACCGCCTCAGATTTACGCAATATTTCAATCATTCATCAGGACTTTCTTCTCAAGAGAAATATTGAACGTTATCATATATAATTTATTATTAATAATAATAATATATAAACGTGAAAAAGATATTAATAACTTTATTTTATATATATATATATATATATATATATATATATATATATATATATATATAATTTAAAAAAAAAATAGAATTTTTTAAGGCTCCATTTTTAATTATTTATTTCACCAGAGAATTTTATTTTTCTCTGGATCTTCAGACTTCACTTTCAAAAGGTGAAACGAAAAATGAATTTAAATTTTACACTTTTGAAGGGCAGTATTAACCTTAGAGATTATGTATTATGCAACTCTTTTTTATACTGTGTATATATATATATATATATATATATATATATATATAAAAGAGAGTTGCATAATACATTTCGACACCACCAAATATGTTATTCTAAATATCTATCATGAAATAAATGTTATAATTTGAAAGTCACATCGTAGAATTATTATATAAATATATCTTGTAAATTTTACCAACTTCCATTGGTTAATACCACATTTATTTTGGCAGGATTCATTTGAATATTAAAGTGTGACATCATATTTTTCTCACTTTCACTAACACCTTTCCTATTATGAACCTTTATGATTTACAAATAGACAATTACTCAAGTACATCAGTCCAATTTACAACCATTTTTTGCAAAATCTTGTTCGTTCCGGTATATCATCCTTGACTATGTTATCATCACACAAACTTGATAAATATATCTGTACAGGTATGAGATATATGTATATCTTTAATAATATCCTTTCTTGCAGACTATACTTAGAAATTAACACATCATTTAATAGAAGCATTTAGATATATATATGCATCAAGACAGGGTTATATATTGATTCATTTGGGCCAGTTTCCTTCTCTCTATTGTTTCGTTAAAATGCTTTTGAATAATGAGAGTAGACAGGTTCTACTAGCGTCCGGTTTACACTCCTCCACCGTCTTGAACACAAGTAGAGGTTTATCAATTATTTCCTGTTCAGGCTTGAATTTCTGGTTCCTTTTAAAGTCTACTTCAGTTCTATACTTCTGATGTTTCCGTCTGAACCCTTAAATTTTTTTTATTAATTACTTTCTTTCCCCTTAACAGGAGTAGATAGGTTCGCCTGTTATCTGGTTCACACCCCCGCCTTTTGAACAGGTCTATATATTTATCTCTTGTTTCCTTTTTAGGATTGGATTTCTGGTTCTTTCCCCATTTTTTTTCATTCTCTTCCACTGCCAGTAGCCCATTGCGTTTTAGTGGTATTGGTTACCTTGTTTGGTTGTTTTTCGTTAGCGTTTCACCCGAGGTAAGGCGGGAAGCCACTAGCAAGCAAGGTGTTACAGAGAGTTGAAGGGAAAGCAAATAGGATATAGGAAATGATGAAGAGGAGGATAGGAGATTGATCAAAGCGAGAAGTGCGAGACATGAAGCTATTGGAGTAGAAGAGAGGGCTACATTTAACAGTTTTGACAGTGAAAGGGTGTGAGCGAGTTGCCAGCCTAGTAAAACGCTTAAATGCATGAAGTTTGGGAACCAGCGAAAACAGCTCATCGGAGCAGTTACCGTGAAAGTATTTATAAAAAAAGACAGGAGGAAGCGACGGCACGTCTGTGAGAGAGCGACTGCAGACGAGATGCCAGATCAGGGCCAATTACATTGCATATCCGTCTTTGGATTTTATCAAGAACCTTGAGATAATTAGAAGGGGCTCCAGACCATATATGGCAGCAATGCTACATTCAAGGGCGAATGGTTGATTTGTAGATTTGAAGGATCGACTCCAGCGAGAAAAATTTCCTGGCGCGTCACAGAGAGCCAACTTTCCTTGCGGTGGACGAAGCTATTGACTCAATGTATTTGTTCCATCTCAGGTCAGCAGGTCAATGTGAGACCGAGAAGTCGCAAAGAGGTGCTCTCGTGAAATTGTTTTTTTCTTTTTTTGTTTTTTAAGTATCAGACATTCAAATTGGGAGGTATCCCTAAAAAGTTCATCCCAACGAAAGCAAATAAAAAATTTGGAAATATCAAATCAAATAAATATATAATATTATAAATTTCCTACAAATCCAACCCCAGAATTTTTAATTTAAAGGTGAATCTTCCAAATTTTTTTTCTATTATTAAGAAAATGAACAAGTTAAAAAAAAAAAAGGGACATGTAGGCGATGTTTTAAAAATTAAGAACTTACATATGTAGCTGATGAAAATTAATTTCGTCATAGGTGTCTGAGATTACAGAAGATTCGAAGTGACTTTTTTGAACAAATAATTTTTCAGAAAAGGAAAGAAAAATGTCCCATCACAATTTATAAAAAGAAAATCATTCGATAATTTTCAGTTTAGTTTGGCTGATCAATTCTTTGCAAGCCTCTTTCATGAATTCTTTATTTTCTTTTCATAACTAAGAGACAGATAACTAAGAATGGTGGTAAATAAGACGTAAAATAATGGATCTAGAAGAAATTATAATGCTATCCATTAATGTAATTTTTCAATAACCTTAAAAAAGGAAGTTCTTATATGATAGAAATTTTGAAAAAATAATAAAATCGACAGGAACATCCCTGGAAATCCTAATGAAAAATGACATATATGGATATCAATATATATATATATATATATATATATATATATACCCTTTGCAATTTTATATATATTATTTTCTATACTTGTACTTATTGAAAGATGATATTATAAGAAGATCTAACATGTTTAGTTGAAAAATGGGAAAAAAAAACCCTATATTTATAGGTTATTTATTTATTTAATATCAATGATGAAGGTTAAAGAAGTATGAAATTCAGGTTAAAATTAACAAATTTAATATATATAATTTATATATATATATATATATATATATATATATAGAATATATGGTCGTTTAAATAATTGTCAAAGGAAAATGTTCCATTTCATAATTGGATAATTTGTTTTCATTTGGATACGCATTGAGCAGATACAATAGTGTTAGAAAATCATTGAGAATTGTGTTTAAAAACAGTAAAATTTATTCAGCAAGGATGAAGTTTCTTTACTTTTTTGAAAAATGGTTTATAGATATATATGTTTGCAGTTTATATAATCTCTGTTCAATATTGGTTTATTATCAGTAGAAGGAGCAGTGAAATTTTCGGTATATAAAAGTTTCAGAGGGGACATTCAAGACAAATTAGTATTGTTTATTATAAACAGAGGAATCATTAAATATTTTTTGAATAAAAAGAATGTATTATAGCTTTGGATGGTAAAAATGTTTAAATAATTGTCGGACTTTTTCCAAATTATGTTAAAGAAAACGAATATATATATATATATATATATATATATATATATATATATATATATAATAAAAAAAATATGTTGTAGAGACATCCAACAAAACGTCGAAAAGATATATGGTATAAAAAATGGGTTTTCCAGTGTTGGATGGCAACCCTGCCTAAAGATGACATTTTTGAATTAATAATGGACGCTGAATTTCAGGTTTTGGATGAAAAATATCTGAGATTTAGAATTCTGAATTATGCTAAGAATTTTTTGAAAAATTCAAAACCTACCTGTATTTCTCCTAAGAAGTCATTTTATATTTATATATAAAGCAAAAAAAAAGAATATATTGGAAGCCATGATCGCCTATATTTGAAGCGTTTCATTTTTATTTTAACAATATATTTTGTCAACTGGCCATAATATTATGAACAATTTTATCTCATTGGGAAATAAACCTGAAAAGAGGAATTAAATTTCATCAAGTCAATGGCATTTCCTCATGTGCATGGAAAAATTATTTGATCTAATATGAAAATTTAAAAAAAAAATAATTATAGACGATTGAAGTTGTGGATAATTTCAACAGAATCAAGAAATGGAGAACCAAAATTTTTCGAAAGAACAATTAATCAAGGTATAATGGAAAAAAAACAGAAAAATAATAAACTTGGTAAAACTCCTCAAAATCAAATATTCATATGTTTAACGACAACCAATCGATTTTCTACAGGTGCGACCGTTTCCAAAGAATGGATATTCGTGAGAAAAAAATGATCAGGGAAAGACTCTTAAACAGAAATAAAGCACTAGAAAAAGAAGAGTAATTAATTTGAATCTAGACTTAACTATTTTTACTTTTTATATTAGACAGATTTGATTATAAGTTGGTTCCAAAAATCAAAGTCGGGAAATCAATCGGTTTATAGTTAAAGTTTTACGTTTGGGGATATTTGCCGCCAGATTCCAATTTCACCGATTTATCTTAAACGTTTAAACGGACCTGTGTTTCAAAATTAAATTAACCACGTTTATTGAAGGTTCTTCATTTGATTTACTGGAATAAAAACAGGGAACGAATTTCATGCCTCTAGTAACACGGTGATTTAAATAACCGTTTACTCAGTGGATTTGTGACGTCCTTGGTAAGACGATAAAAGACATCCGAATATTTGATTGACGGAAATTTTTATGATTCATTGATAAGATGAGAATTTATATTTTTTTTGTTTAAGGCATATGGAGGTCTTATGGGTCATTTAAACCAAATTTAATTTTTGGTGTTTCCAGGTTAATAACCCGGGGTTATAGCACCTTGAGTGTCCCAGTTATGAATCAAATAGTCATTTAAATGCGCACAATTTTGTCAAAACATTATAAAATAAAATAAAATAAAATACCAGCAATGTTTTTTTGTTAAAATTTTTGTTTGATAAATATATTATGGAATGCAGTTATTTTTCTTTAAAAAAAAAATATATTTAATGCAATGGTGACTTTTTATAAAAAAAAAAAAATTTTCTATATAAAAAAATATTGTTAAAATATTTTTACTACGAAATGTATTTTTATACGTAAATTGTTTTGTTTTTAAAAAAAAAAAAACACGTGTCTCTTTAGTTTATATTTTCTATTAAATTTTCGTTGCTTTCTTTTTCCTTTTTTCATTGAATTCTCTTCAATGCTTCTGTAGTCTTAAAGAAGAATTTGAATTCAAGTGGAATCCATTAAATTACATTACATTTGAGATTAGTTTTTCAAGCAAAAAATAATTGCGAAATAAGTCATATTAGTGGATTTCGACATTTTTTTATCAGACAAGATAAAGGAATATCAAATTGTTTTTTATGAAACCATTACATTCCCTTATATATTTATGTGAATATCCATAAGAAAAGGTTTGATTTTCTTCTAATGTACTGTCTATGGTGAATATAAGGACAGATTTGGGATGGAAACTGGTTACTCTGGGGACGCTTTCAACCTACTGGCTAAAATAATCCTCGATCAGTCATTCTCTTCTTGCTTACATATATACGGCAACATGTGGATCATGGCGGAAGAACTTTTTCTCTTTGGGAAACACGGACCATATTACTTATACCTTCCTTACTTCCTTCCTTCCAATCCACATATACATGTTTTGAAAAAAACAGTTTTTATTCTATTTGTCAAACATAATTATTTCTTTGTTGACACTTTAAGAAATAATTGTTGTATAATACATTTCCATTTGTTTGTATGAATATATATATATATATATATATATCAGTTCATATTGGATTTTTTTGCTTGATCATGGACTCACATAATGAGTCTTCATGTTTGTTGAGGTCATTTCAGGAAAACGCACGTCTTTGCCAGTTTTGTTTATCGTCACTGACCTAGGTACCTCATAGAAATCGCTGAAAAAATCATAGATTGCATGTAAAAAGACGCCAACCTTAACAGAAAACAAAATTTTATTGTCTAAATGTTTATGTTATTATTAAGAGGAAAGACCAAAAGTTATTTTTAATTATTTTTAAAAATTTTTCATATTTTTTTAGAACATTCTAAATTTTGATTAAAAACCTTTTTTTTTATTTGTATCAGCGGAACTGTAAAAATAACATAGACAATTTTTAGCATTTTTTTTTTGGTATGACACACATTAATTTGAAAAATCTTGCAAAAATAAAAATAATTATCGGATGTTAATGAAACTTTCAGGAACTATTCACAGATGATCGAAATTATTATAAAAATGTTTTTTTTATTAAAGTCACCGTTCAAAATTTTTTTTTAAATATTTATTTTCCCTACCATAACTAATTTTATGAAAACGCTAGAAATTCGATCGCATCGTTTTAGTGATTACAATAATTAAAAGCACAGGGCTTTGAGGAATGCAAATCATATTTTTTTTTTTTTAATTTGATTTGGACGCAGTACCTGAAAATCAGCTCTGAATTGTAACATTTAAAACTCAATAAAACAAAGATATTATTTAATTTCAAATGCTTTTATTTGCTTTTTAGTTGTTTTTATGAATATGGACAATATTTTCTGAAGCAAAAAAATTTTTTCGATGAAAAATGAATTTTTAATACAATTATTTGTTATTTCTTTTAATTATAATAGATTTTTACATTTAAGTTGTTAAAATATTATAAAATTAGTTAAAAGCGGCATCGGCTTTCCTAAGTGTCCTTATGAGAGATCTTTTTTTAGCGCGTTGTAAATTGTATCATTTTAACTAATCAGAAGATCTGCATTAAGAAATTAAGAAGTGTAATTTTGTGTTTATAATCGGACTGTAATTATAACGTATGGAAGGTCAACCAGAATAAATTAAGTTGCGTTATTTGAGTTAAGCATTGTTCTCTGCTGTTAAGGCCTTTACTTTTGCGAAACACGTGTGGAGAAGTTAATTTGATTTTTCAATTTCAACTGAGAAGGGTACCTACAAGTATCAGTATCATCTTATGAAATTTATATGATCTTTTTTTTTATATTAATCTCAGTTATGACATTTTTCCATAAATGAAATATCAAAATTAATAATAAAATGAATGGAAATATAAATAAACAGTAAAATGTAATAAATGTACATAAAATTATAGTATTTTATGTACACTTCTGATAAAATTTCATAAGAAAGGTACCTATAAATTAATTAGATACCTTTCTTATGAAATATGAAATTTAATGTCACTCTTAACAGTCTTATTTTAATTTCTTTATAATATATTTTCCATAAAGCATAATAAACGTAAAAGGTGAAAGCAAAAAGTAAAAAAAAAAAAAAATTAGAGCGCTGAAAGTTTTCCTTAAAAATAACGAGGTAAATAATTTGTTCACTTAAATGTAAATTATTTCACTTTCTTCCTTCCATAGAACAAATTAACCTCACGGAATCAATCAATATGTCATTCATCACCTCTCAAGTGACGTGAAAGTTTATAACCGGCTTTGTTTTATTTTAAATTACATCTTTTCGGCGCAAAAGCTAAGTTTGGTTGAAAATATTTTAAATAAACATTATAATTTCTGATTTTCTTAAAATAAGTTTTGAAAAAATGATAATTGATATTAAAAAAAATTTCAAAGTGAGATTTTCAGTTTTTTTTTAAAATGGAAAAAAAAAAAAATGGTCAATTTTGCTCAAAAAAAAAAAAAAAAAAAAAGATTTTTAACGAAAATTTCGGACGTGCTAGGAACGATTAAAAAATGGAAAAAAAAATACCCCCAAAATACTTTGACCTTTCCTCTTAATAATAACAAACATTTAGACGATAAAATTTTGTTTTGGTCAATTTTGGCGTCTTTTTCATCATGCTATGCACTTTTTTTAGCGATCTCGTGGAGGTACCTATGTACACCGGTCCGCAACAGGCTGGATTTGCCTACCTTCCTTTAAAGATACTTTTTGCAAAAAAAACCTATTTAAAATTTTTAATCCATTAACTTTAAATTAATCTAACTTTTATTGTTCTTTGACGATGTGAACGTGTTTTTTTTTTTATTTTTTAAGGAACTACATAGGTGCTGAATCCCAATAGACTACCACATAAAAGAAAATATATGAGACTTGCAGTTTGGTTTAATGCAGTAAAATTGGAATTGGCACAATGAAAGCAGATTTATTGCTTTACTATTTAAAGTAGCGTGGTACAAACACAAGAGTAAGAATAGGTTTCCTGTGAATCTTAGGTAAGTAGTAAAAAGAACATGATGGCCTCATAAAGGTTAATATTACCTGAACAGGAAGCTCTCTATATAATATACATTGTACATATGATCATTAATGACAGAAAAACACTTTAAATATTTATATCAGGCGCTTTTACATAAGCTAGTAATGCGAAATTTAATAAGTTCTGGCCAATCGGACAAAGAATGAGTGAAATCAGTGAAACACTCCATCAAAATGTAATTTAACACTGAAAATTTAAGAATGTGTGTCCTCAATAAACCTCAATAAAGAACAAGGTGGAGAAGATAAAGGAAAGAACGAGAACAAGAGAGTTAAATTTGAAGAAGGGGAGGAAAGTTAGAAAGAGGAACTGTAAAAGAGGGTGAAGTAAAAGAGGAGAAGGAAGAAAAGCAGAAGAAGGAGGACAAAAATTAGAAGACGTAGTAGGAGGTGAAGGAGAACAAGAAGGCGGAAAAGAAAAAGAAGTACAACAAGAAAGAGAGGTAAAGTAGAAGGAGGAGGAGGAAAAGACAAACGGTGAAAAGTAGAAGAATACCAACCAAAAGAAGGAAGGAGGAGGTGGAGATGAAGGAAGAGGAAGAAGGGGTAGACAAGAAGTTGGAGTTGAACGAGGAGGAAAATAAGGAAAAAGAAATGGAAAAGAAGAATGTGTTTGAGCGAATTTCGCTTTTACAGCAGGCCCAAAATATATAAAGAAATATATGCATTTCGCCAGGGAATTGAAAACAATAAGGAGAATATGAAGGCGACAGTTACAATAATCGTTGCTGAAGTGCGAGAACAACATCGAAATTCCGAGCGAAATGTCCGGAGCAACGGTAAATCTGATGAAGAGTTACTACTTGAATGTGCTTGAATATTTAGAAAACTTAACGTCACTCAAGCATAATGTATAGAATCTCCTTTTAATGTTTTGAAACATGAATATATGCAACAATAATAATGGCATTTTGCTTAATAGTTTAAGCATCTTTGTCATAAATAGTTTGGATTTTTCATTGTTTAACAGCATATCAACATCTTTTATTCTCTTGTAGGCTTTCGTAATTTTCCCCAATAATATATTGCAGGCAATTTTCTTTTTTACTATGAAAACATATAGCTAGTAATTTTTTCTAATGTATTTTCATGTTTTGACCCAAGTTTGCAGTTTCACTATTTATCCATAGCTGGGACCCTAACAGGTGTTACCACCATAGGTCAGGGGTGGACCTGGGAACAACAGTAATTAGAGGGTGGTTACACGCTCTTCAAAACCTCCCGATGAGTGTTCTTGTTGCTGGATGTAGTTTATCGTCATACTAAGGAAAGAAGCGAAATGTTTTTTTTTTTGTTTTGAATTATTCTTCGGTATGTCTGCTTTATTTTTTTCCTCCATTTCTGTATAATTCATTGTTATGCATTTCCTGTTCCTTACAGAATGTGACAAGGACAAAAAATGTCCACTTTGAGTTTTATTGAATTAATATCCGGTAGGAAGGAAAAGACATCAAGCTTAATCAGTAACGATATTACGTACGCACAATTGACAATTGTGTGAGAAAAATAACTGATCAAATGTTTTCTATCAATGAAAAAGTTCAGATAAAGCATTAAAATTGTACGTTGTGATTCTATGTAAGTTTAAGCTCATTCCGATCTTTATACATATCTTTGCGCACACTGCTTGTAAGTCCTTGTTCCTCTAGTTGCAACGTTCGGTAAACCTCCCCAGTTTGCCTATTTTTAACCACGTTTAAGCAAAATGTCATATTGGATTTAAAGTGACCTTATTATTATTAAAGTAAAACAGTGATCTTAAAAACCTTTAAAGTGACCTTATTATTATTATTATTACGAAAGTAAAACAAAGAAACGAACGAACAAGAAGACAAATGCAACATGAAGCAGAGCCATAAGAAATAAAGTTTGTTCTTTCAGTGCTTTTTCCATTAATGAATAACAAGAAGGTCCCAGTTATTCTTCTGTCTTCTTTGGCTCTAGTTTCTACTTGTTCTCAGTTGACTGAATATTTGAGGTGACTTGCTCTTATTTAATCTCCAGTTATAAACAACCAGACAACGTGATTATGCAAATGCGTGAATAATAATAATAACTTTATAATACACACACAGAACAATCAAAGCTAATCGTCCAAAAGTCGTGTTCAAAGACCACAAGAACAGAATGTGCTTTCTTATTAACATGGCAGTAACTACAGATTGAATCTTTGAAGTTCTTCACAAAACTAAAGATCTTTGAAGAGGAAATCCGGGGCACCCCTGCATGCAAGCCGCCAATCTGCCACTGGGTGGCATGCCACTAGCTTTTACTGCTGGTGGCCCGCTGTCGGACCGCCGGCGTGTTCATCTCGGCAACGTTACCACTGGCGGACCGCTAGAGGCCCACTGGTGGCTCGCTAGTTGCCTGCCAGTGGTAGCCATCAGATGACCGCTGGCGTTGACATCGGCGGGCCACTAGCGGCTTGTGTGTAGAAACATGAGGGCATCAATAATTCCAGCTGTAGTTGTAGCGCTCGGATTAACTGACGAAGCTTCGAATAAACTCATGGAACGGATTTCTGATAGCCCCATGCCTTAAAGAAATACAAAAAAATCGTACTCACAAGTACAGCGCACGCATTACGAAAAGTTTGTTAGTGATCTTAGTTGTTGTCTTTTGTTGTTGTTTTTTTTTTTTTTTTTTTTAGCGGGGTGTTTTTTGTGGGGAATTGTTTTCTTTTACAAAGATGATCAGGAGAAAATACCATGAAGCCATTTTTGACTTTGGTCTCTGGTTGGGTTCCGGAAAGAAAATGTATATACAACAGAAATCAAAGGAAATAATAATATATATATTTTTTTTTTGTCATGGAAAGTGTCATGATGCCATTTCTAACCTTAGGTCCCTGGGCGGGACCCGGAAATAAATGTGTAAACGCCAAAAATCAAAGAAAATAAAGATAATAATAATAATAATGTAACACCTAATGGAGCTTTGGGTCTGATAAAGAAAAGAACTCAAGAACAGTTCAAAAAATATCTGGTGCACAATCTCAAAGAAATCGAAAAACATTCCTTACATACATCGACCAGTTCTCGCGAAGATTTTATTCATTTAAGATTTTTTTTTTTGTTATTGTTGTTAATAGCTGTCTGTTGTTTAATTAAGTGAAAACAATAAAAATCCCATACTTCGCTTACTCTATGTCACTCATTTATGACCCGGCATGTAATTATAAAACAAATGCAGGTCAAAAGGAAATTTTTAATAATATTATTGATAATAAAAATTACGAACAACTACTAAAATAATTATAATTTGTAATCGATAAACAATAACTATTTTATTATAACGAACAGAGGCTTGTGCCAGCGGACAAGATGTTTCTTAAAGAGGATTAAATAAATATATTTACCAAATTATTTATGTACGATCGTACATAAGAATATTTAATCAAGCTTTTATAGAAATTTGAACTGATCTAACATGCAACAAAATCATTTTGGAATAATAAGGAATTCATTGTCGACAAATACAAAATTCATTTAATGATTGTCAAAGAAGAGAAAACTTTGACAATTATGCAGATTCCTTGAATATTCTCAATGTTTCTGGTTGTGATACTACTACTATTATTACTAACAATCCTAATACTAACACTATTGCTGCTGATGATACTACTACTACTAATACAGTTATTGCAGCCACAGTCAACGTTTTGAGAAATTAAGAACAATGACTTTTAGATAGTTGGTTGGTTTTGTTTAGAGGCATATCAGCCTCTGTGGGTTACTTAATGCCGAAATCTAGATATATGGTACGCAATTTTCTTTTCTTTTGGAGATAATAATGGTTTTAGTGATAGCAGCTTTACTAATTAACCCATAGCTGGTGGGAGAAGAGATGGAGGGGATCATGACGAACCCAACTCAATTAACACCTCCGAGCCATTATTTATTACATCATTTTTCGCACATCCAAGTTTACAACGTCTGGTATCCTCTGTCAGTCACCCATCTAGTTACTGACCGGGCTCGACGTTGTTTAACTTTGGTGATTGTACGGGGAACCGGTGTTACAACGTAATGTGGCCATAATCCACCCCCCGCCCACCTCCAACCTTTTCGTTTGAAATCAGTAGAACGTGGCAGCTGAAGACAAAACATTTCTCTCTCATCCGTTTGCGTCTTCTGATATAATAAAAATCATGTGATTCTTGAAGTCTCTACTTGAGACTTGGAGGAAACTCATACTTCGAAAGCCAAACACAAAACACAACAACAGCCATAATAATAATAATAATAATAATCCTCTTCCTTTGTTCTTACGACTGTTATATCCTGCCAATACCTGGCGTGGAAAGAGGGGAAAAGACACTACTTGGTTTCAGTGAGAAAATGAATGAAAGAAAGCAAGCAAGAAAGGAAGATAGATGTGTTTAATATCTCTTGTCAATACCTAATAAATAACGGACTATTCCGTCTCGATAGCGTGAAAAGAGGGGAAAAGACACTACTTGGTTTCAGTGAGAAAATGAAAGAAAGACCGCAGGATAGAAATGTTTAACAGCTGTTTCAGTGAATGGAAAGAGTTGTCAATATCAAATCTTTTCATTTGTACCCACTTCTTAAAATAAGGACCAGCATTCATATTTATGATTTTTATTTTAATAATATGTTAAAATTCTTAATTAAGACTCATCAGAGATTTCAAATAGGACAACCGTGAATTTTTCTCTGGTTAAAACTAGTTTCTATCATTTTAGCATTGTCTGAACCCCAATTTCTAATTGTTGTTTATTGTCCTTCCTGTTTTATTTTTCTCTCTGTTTAGGCGGCATTCTATTAATTAAAAAAAAAGCAGTATTATTTTTGTGTGTGACGGGGACATTTGAAGATGATTTAGGAAAAGAAATAGAACAACAACAACAATAATTTAAAGTAGGTGCTGCTAAGTTCCTTATTATAAGCAAATAACAACGTCTAAAAATGACAGTCTCACGCTTGATGTAATTAGAATATCTGTCATGGTAAAATATCGTATTTCCGCCATTTTCATGTCGACCATGTAATTCCTGAGCTTTTTATTATTTTTTTTTTTACCGTCGCGGCGAAGAACAAATCAAAAGATTCATTATGGAAACTAATAATAAAACAGAAAATGTGTCAGTAATTATATTTTGATCTTTCCTTTTTTTGATTTTGTTTAACTTTTAGTAAGCATGTTATTTACATCTCTTTCTTCTTTTGTTGTCTTTCTTCCTTTTACATTTGCTCAGCTGCTGATGAATGGCAATCACTGATACAACATCTGAAATTAGGATTTAAATATGTTTCTTAGATTGGCAATCAGTACTGAAAGTGATATTCATTAGATATCGTTACATGCGATCATATCACGTGATCCACTCGACATTGATTGTTTTTTTTTTGTTTTCTGTTCGCTCTTTTCTTTTCTTTCTTTTTATCTCCTTTCTTTCTTTTTTATTTTGCGCTGCTGACATTTTTGTCTTCATTCTTCTGTTGACATTTGTCGCTTTTAATTTCTTTTCAATTTTTTAGTTTTTATTTTGTTTGTTTCTTTTTATACGTTTTTGCTTCTATTTTCCTTGTCTTTCTTTTTATGCCGATCTTTCTTTTTTCTTCTTTTTCTTCTTTTTCTTCTTTTTTCTTCTTTTTTCTTCTTTTTTCTTTTCTTCTTTTTTCTTCTTTTTTCTTTTCTTTTTCTTCTCTTTTCTTCTTTTTCTTCTCTTTTCTTCTTTTTCTTCTCTTTTCTTCTTTTTCTTCTCTTTTCTTTTTCTTTTTTTTTTTTTTCTTTTTTTTTTTTTTTTCTTCTTTTTCTTCTTTTTCTTCTCTTTTCTTCTTTTTCTTTTTTCTTCTTTTTCTTTTCTTTTCTTTTTTTTTTTCTTCTCTTTTCTTCTTTTTCTTCGCTTTTCTTCTTTTTCTTCGCTTTTCTTCTTTTTCTTCGCTTTTCTTCTTTTTCTTCGCTTTTCTTCTTTTCTTCTTTTTCTTCTCTTTTCTTCTCTTTTCTTTTTCTTTTCTTTTTTCTTTTCTTCTTTTTTCTTTTCCTTTTCTTTTTTCTTTTTTCTTTTTTCTTATTTTTCTTTTTCTTCCTCTTTTTTTCTTTTTTCTTCCTTTCTTTTTCTTCTTTTTTCTTTTTATTTTCCTTCTTTATCGCTACATATTAATTGAATTTAAGACTTATTCTATCATTACGAGGAAAATAACTGAAAGGTTAATATTTATGTTATGATCCGCTTAGAATTATCGTGAATTCTCTAACCAAATCCTTTTGGAAGGAGTAACCATTTGAAAATATATCAACGCATGCGCACAGACTAGCAGTATAACAATAACGATAACTTTTAATCGGTATCACCTCCTGCAAGGCAATAAAGCCACTAAGGTGCAAGGGGCTCACTCTGGAAGAATTAGGAACATAAAAATTAATAATGAGCGAGAAGAAAAAAGAGGGATCACGAGTACAGTAGATAGCAGTTCCATATTTTTAACCTTTAGCTGTGGTAAGAAGAGCTGAATACTTACATGGAGAAGCATAAGTAATGGTATCGTTATTGTGGCTATGTTTTCCCTAGTAAGTAACATTTTTTACGGGGGTAGAAATGCTATGTGACACCCAGTCGGTATCTAAGTTGTCCTTCTGTTTCTGCGTCTTTCTTAAATATACTTTTTTTTTTTAACACTAACACTAACCCGACCCTAACGCTAATATGGCTAATACTAATCCCTAAGTCTGAAGACAGTGTGAATAGTCGAAATATCGTTTCTCAGTGTCGTTGTGAATCAACAATACTTCAAAAATATGCTACAATGTGTTTATGTATATCAAACATGGAACTCGCAAAACCAAGTTGTGACTTTTTCTGTGAGTTTTTTTCTGTGACATTATTACCGGCTACGTAGAAGAATAACTTCTTTCAATACATTTGAAATACCTAAAACGCTTAATATTATTTAAAACAAGCACGAAAATGTACGGATATGTTTCCAACACAAAACAATGGTAAAAAAAAGAACAGCAGAGAGAGAGAGAGAGAAAGAATTCAGTAAAGACTATTTTTATTATGTGTTTATATATATATATATATATATATATATCACGTAGGTAAAAAAACTGAAGAGGGATGGGCTTTGCCAGGTTAAAACGTCTAACGCATGCCATATGATAAACACACCAAGAAATCATTTGCGGAGGCCCAGTCTCTGGCACATAACTACGACAGATGGAGGAGAATAGTGCACGTCGACCTCCAAATGACTCTTTCTAGAGTTAAGGGCGAAATAATAATAATAATGATGATGATAATGATAATAATAATAAATTAATTAATATAAATTGAATAAATATCTATGTCGTAGAATTAAGAAGAAACAATAAAGTCGCCGCTTTTTAAGGATGTAGGCGATCATGATATTCCACAAATTCCTGTCCTTTGTAATTCTAATCAATGGTTGTCCTTTAATATCCTTCCCACTCTTAATTTTATCGCCCATTTTTACAACTTCGTTAGATAGGTTACTCGCAGTTTGTCTTGTGAGCGTGCAAACTCTCCTTCTTTATCATGTCTCGGAAATTTCAATTGCCTCTGTTTGATTCTATGTGTGAATGCATTTTTTTTTTTGCTCCCGAGTTACTACTTTTCGTTGCCTGCATGTTTTGTCCACTCTATTCTCAGCATCTTAAACTTCTGCAGAATCACATCACTGTTGCCTCAAGTTTATTCTTCATCAGTGAGGAAATTGGCCAGCATTCAGCATCCATATAGGAAAATTGGTATTACATAGCAACTCAACTTCTTTTTCATTGTTTCTAACGAAATTGTCCTATTAATTAATACTTTGTTTATCTCATGCTATCCTAATACGTTTTCGGTGTCACCTTTTCCCGAAGGGTTAAATTCTGTATTGTGATTCTTACGTTTGCAGTATGCAGCTGGAATTGTTTTTTTTTTTTTTTGTTTTTTTTACTTTCCTTCTGCTAACGACAAACATTGTGTCTTCTTACACTTGATAGTCCGTTTTTCTGTTTTTGTCTTTATTACATTGTCTACGAGTTCTTGCTTCTCTCTTTTTGGGTCTGCCATGAAAACACTGCGCATGTTCTGTTTGGATTGCGTCTGCCAATAAAAAAACTCTGTTAGTACTTCCCGTTTTCATTATAATGCATCAATATTTATATAACACAACTAAGAGTAGATAACCTCAATTTTTAACAGATTTCTTTTTACATACTTCTTTTTTTTTTCTTTCTATTTTTTTGGTGGGGAGCATCTCCGTTTGTCTACAGTACTTTTGAATTTAGCATAATTGATTAAAATTCAAATTTACTTAATAACAACCACTGTTAAATAAAAAAAAATCATCACCATACCACAAAGAACCAGCCTGCTAAGACATCATGATTGTAAAATCAGTGATTACCACGTGTTGTCGATATTATTTTTCTGTGTAACAATATACCTAATTTTCGTCTTTCAATACTTTTTTTAATTAAACCAACTTGTTTATTTGTTTGACCTGCTGACAAGCGGTTGTATAAGCAGGAGATGCAACCTATTTTGTCACACTTCCTAATATATCGCCCAAAGTCATTTCCTATGCAAATGCAAATTTAACCATCTCAAGAGACCTCTATAAAATGCGTATGTTAACATGGAAATTTATTCTTCTGTCCAGATAAGCGATATTTATAAAATTACAAGCACAATATCTAGACGTCAAATTAGAAAAGCCAACTTCAAAATTAGAAGATCCTTCAGGCTGTCTTGAAGGTTAGAATCAATGTATTGATAAACTAGTCAGGTCTAAAATGCTTAGCATGGGTCCAAACATTTTGGTTTGTTTTACGCTATAGCAAAGGTTTCCATGTTATTTAACATTGAATATTGTTATTTTGATAAACAATAGATAAGTAAACATAAATTCGGTTTATACGAGAACCAAAAAAATTAAACATTGTGCGCAGGAGATTCAAAAAAAGTCATAGGTTTGATTGATTTGTCTTTTTACAGTTTATCAACATTTTCCATGTTATTTAAAGCCAGGAAAAAAATTTCTAAACTGTAAGATTTTTTGTGGTAATAATGCTTTAAATATTAGTTTTACTATTTAACCCATAGCTGAAGGATAATAAGAATAATTGCGATAAGGCTTTAAATACAAGTTTTACTATTTAACCCATAGCTGAGGGAGAATGTGATAATGCTTTAAATGCAAGTTTTACTATTTAACCCATAGCTGAAACAGAATAAGAATAATTGTGATAATATCGCTTTAAATACGTTTTACTATTTAACCCATAGCTGAGGGAGAATAAGCAGATTCATACTTTCACAAATGTATTTTCGCGTAAGAGAATATAACGAATCCAACTGGAATTGGAACTCGGTTCTCTGATTAGCGATTCCTAGTCATTAACTTTTACAGCACCTTGCATTCGCAAGCAGTCACCCGATATAGCTTTGGCTTACACGAGAATAAAAAAGGTAGACATTGGTTTGATTGATAGATTGATTCGTTTCCTACGGCTTATCAACCCGTTATTTAAAGCCAGAAAATCTTTTTCAACTGTAAGAATATTCATTGAGCTGATTACTATTTAGCGTGCAAGAAGCGAAATTTTTTTTTCTTGAGAGCTTTGGTAATTTATTTATGTATTACTGGTAATTTTTCTCTTCCTTTGCTAAATAATGTATTGATGGTAATTTTTTTTTTTTTTACAATGAAAATATATTGCTGGTATTCTTACTAGAAATATATGTTTTTATACTTTAATATTTTCACCGCATTTTGGGAGTTCATTATTTGCCCATAGCTGGGACCCTAACAGCTGCTACTACACTGAGTCATGGTGAACCTGGAAATAGCAATTAAGAGGTAGTTCCACTCTCCTCAAAACCTCTCTGTCAGAAAAATCCGAAAATCTTGCTACCCCCAACCTACGAAAAAGTAATGAGAACAATAGAAGAACAAGTAATACAGTAATACAAATCACACGTACTGGATTCAGTTTATTCACTTTCATTGCCGCTGTCACACATTGATAAGGTCTGTATCAACACCATCATTTTCGTGGCACAAAATGATTCGGCGCCATGTCCTGTGTGCAGCCTCCAACTGATGGATATTCTGACATAGTTGCATGTGAAAACTCTCTCGTTAATTATACACCACAGAGCGTTGAACAGTTATATTTACGTATGGGGTGAAAAGACTTTAGGTCTACGCTGTAGTTTATCGTCATCCGCACGATACAAGACGGAATTAATCGCGCCACACCCAACAGGTCTTGAATAAAAAGCTATCTTTCTCCTGGACTGGTAGCCAACCGGAGGCACATAGCTCCATTTTTCCTGCTCTTAATCCCCTAGCTGAGGGAAGGTTCAGAAATTTTCAAGAGCAGTTATGTGAATGGGAACTCAGTGGTTTCGAGTTGAATTTGAACTTAACACGTCAATCCCACCCTTTACACTGACAACCTCTACACTGCCAGCATTAACATATTATCAGTTTTTGTAATAAATTTTCTTACGTAACTTTCTTTTTATTTATTGTCTGCCTTATTTTTTTAATCTTTCTTAAAATTCTTGCCTTCTTATTTAAGACCTCTACTGTTTCTTTTGTCTTCTTTCCTTCTCTCCTCACTTTTTTCCTCCCTCCAACTTTTCTTCTTTTGATCGACACGATAAACAGGACTATAGCTTAAATGTAACAGCTAATCGATGGCTACAACAGCGAATAAGACTTAAGCTCCCTTGCCTATAGGCACTGAGAAATCAATGAGTCGCAAGTCTAGTCAGAGTAAAGTTGGTCTAACACAATTCTACGCTCAGACACTTGGATGAACAGTAATGTTCTTATCGTAAGTGAAATTCCCAATTGAACAAAGATAAATTGTTTATTACGGTTCAGTTTTAACTTGTCTTCCTTTACCCAAAGATAAACATCTGCTTTTTAACAGTATTTTCTCTCCTTCTCTCACCCTCTTTCTCTTTATTATATATATATATATATATATATATATATAAAATGTAGAGTGAGAGAAAGAGAGTTTGCGTGTATAAGCACAAATAAATCAATAAGTTCGTAACCTAATGTTGAAATAGGTTTTATTTCATATAACATAATTTCCAATAATTTATTTTTCAATACAGTAAACACAAAAGTATTCAATTAATTAAATCGTTAGAACATTAGAAAATAAAATATTTAATCAAATCCAGATTACTCTGTCAGGCTACAAATTTATTGATCCATATTCTTATACATACACACACACACACACACACACACATAATATATAAAGTGTGTATATTAAAAAGAAAAGAGAAACCACAAAAGTTTTTGGTGGTAATATAGATTTGTTTTAAAAAATATTATGCTTCATTTTCCATAATTTTGCTACACGTGTTTCCGGTCTCGCGACCTTCATCAGGCAAAGAGTGGAGATTTTCACATATTATTAAAAATAATTATTTTTTCTTATGTTTTTCGATGTTAAATATTCTCGATATGAGACACTCTTTTTTGTGTGTTAGTGACCCAAATGTCTTTCTTGAACTGGAAGTGAAAAGTTATGCATGAAGGGTTATTTGGATCACTAACACACAAATCATTATTATCCTGCATTAAAATACTCTTCAGCTTAAAGCATTATAGTTATGATTTGTATCAGAGAAAAAATATCTTTCTAAGAACTAAAAACGTTTTATGCATTTACACTGTTTTAGCTATTATGCAGGACTCCTGTTGTTTTTCCAAGGCATTTTGATTGACTCTTTCGCAGAAAGACCTAAAATTTAACCCAGCCATTAGGTGTATCCAATTTAGCTTAATATTTGTGAAAAAGAATTAATTCCAGGAAATCAGTTTTCATGTACTTCTTCGTCGACTTACATATTTCTCTCTGTAGTTTTTCCATGAATATTGTAATTAGTTACTTTTATTCTATATCTTTTTTTTTTATTTTTCGTAACAACAGCTTCGTAATCCATTTTCTAATGAATAACCTTGAAATCTTTCATTTGCCTTTCGCACTTATATGATTTTTGGTACTCATAATAATATTTAACTAAAATTAAAAGATATAAATAATAATTTATTATTGTCTGTCTATATTTCCGAGATGAGGTATTATGTACATTATTTACATTATTCGGACTATTGTCCTCATTTTTGTCGCCATATTTATCACAACGTTTCGGCCGTTGTACGCTCAGGCCTTCTTCAGGTGGTTGGAATGTCGAACTGAACCCTTTATTTCGCTCACTATCTTCACATCTATCTATCTATCTATATCCTATAAATGTTTTCAACGTCGGTGAATCACGATTTACATATTCATAGGAACCTAATGACCTTTTTGATACTTTTAAGATAATTACAATATCAATATTTTATTATAGAATAAAATTTATTACTACATACAAGCTTACAGTCTCTGGTATTCAGAAGCGGTCACCCATCTAGTTACTGATCAGGTTTGACGCTGCTTAACTTCGGTGATTATACGGGAACGGGAGTTTCAAAGTGATATTCTCGTAAGTCATAAGCAAGCTCTTATTCTATCTATCTATCTTCACATTATCTATCTATACATTATCTATCTATCTATATCTATCTTCACATCTATCTATATATCTATCTTCCTTCAAATCTATCTATCTATCTTCCTTCAAATCTATCTATCTATCTTCCTTCAAATCTATCTATCTATCTTCCTTCACATCTATCTATCTATCTTCCTTCACATCTATCTATCTATCTTCACATCTATCTATCTATCTTCACATCTATCTATCTATCTTCACATCTATCTATCTATCTTCACATCTATCTATCTATCTTCACATCTATCTATCTATCTTCACATCTATCTATCTTCACATCTATCTATCTATCTAACATCTATCTATCTATCTTCATCTATCTATCTATCTGTCATATCTATCTATATATCTTCTATCTATCTATCTATCTTCACATCTATCTATCTCATCTATTATCTTCACATCTATCTATTTATCTATCTATCTATCTATCTATCATCTTATCTATCTATCTATCTATCTATCTATCTATCTATCTTCACATCTATCTATCTATCTATCTTCACATCTATCTATCTATCTATCTATCTTCACATCTATCTATCTATCTATCTATCTTCACATCTATCTATCTATCTATCTTCACATCTATCTATCTATCTATCTTCACATCTATCTATCTATCTATCTTCACATCTATCTATCTATCTATCTTCACATCTATCTATCTATCTATCTTCACATCTATCTATCTATCTATCTTCACATCTATCTATCTATCTATCTTTATCTATCTATCTATCTATCTTTTCTATCTATCTATCTTCATCATCTATCTATATCTATCTATATATCTATCTATCTATCTATCTATCTATCTATATCTATCTATCTTTTCTATCTATCTATCTATCTATCTTCTTATCTATCTATCTATCTATATATCTATCTAAAATATCTATCTATCTATCTATCTATCTTTCATATTTATCTATCTAAATTAAATATATAAAATAAATATATTTTCAACGTATGAATCATATTTACATATAAATATTTTTTAATGACCTTTTGATACTTTTTAAGATAATTACAATATCAATATTTTATTATAGAATAAAATTTATTACTACATCTCTTTCCAAATAAATCAAGAAAGTAAGACGTCGAATATGATAGACCTTAGAAGGAAAACTCAAGGATGAATTGGCTTGAAGATTTTACTATTTTTCCTGTTTTGCGACTGAAATGGTTGGATACTGATTGGACGTTGGCCAAAGATACGCTTAAACCTCTCTGCCAAAACCTTTAAGAGTCTATCGACTGGAATCATTAAAGGGAACAGTATCTCAAAAAGAAAAAAAAAGATTTGCATAAATATGGATAATATATATTGATATGCCGTTATATTTTTTTTATTTAATATGAATATCTTTTTAAAATATGACCAATTTTTTATATTTGTGTCTTTGAAAAATTTTTATAATAAAATGGCATAGAAGGAAAACACGTTCTACTTGTTTTGTGAACGGCGTCGCTGTAGTTGTTTTCCTGGAGCGTGTTCTTTGTGTGAACACTTCATTGTGTTCTTTTCTTCAAAGATTCACAGTACAAACAAGCATGCGTATGTAGAATGAATCGCTCAATTTACCTATATCCGTCTGGCGTCAATTTAAACTGACATACTCTTTTTCCATATATTGCAATCATTTTGTTTGTTTTTCTCTCTCTTTATTTCAAATGAAAGATAGTAGAGCGCCAGTTTAATTGCTAGGGTGTATTGATTAATGTCTTAAAAATACTTAGGAAACAAACCGTGTCTATCGATTTTCTGCTAATGCCAAAACTGGAGCTAATTTATCTATATTTCTGAGATGAGGTATTATGTACACTATTTACATTATTCGGACTATTGTCCTCATCTTTGTCGCCTTATTTATTACAACGTTTCGGTGTGGTTGGAATGTCGAACTGAATCCTTTATTTCGCTCACTGTTTTAGTTCCATTAGCCATGTCTAATGGATGTCAGTTATCTCATATAATTTCACTATAAAGCTTTCTCTAACAATTTTTTAACCAGAATTATTGAACTCTACACAGTTTGGGTCCTGTCACTGGATTTAACATGGATATTTATGAGTTAATTAACCAAATTTTATATGACATATCAGAAACTGTTTATATTAATGTAACTAAAATGCATTAATTTCCAATTTAACACTTACCATTATTAGAATTATAAAACTAGTAATTTCTAGAATTCAATTTAAAATTTGAAAGAGATAATCATTTAGCAAAATGGTTCCCTAAATTTTCAGTTATTAATTCAATTAAAATTACTATTATTAATTAATTAATCAATTCGCACATTTAGTGATCACACTAAACAAAAACCGTTAGTCTTTTTATCTTGAAATGGCTTAATTCCAAGTTTCAGAAGTTTCATCAATATTCATATATAAAATCTAATTATTTTATATTTTGAATTTCTTTTTTGTTTAAAATAAAAGATTCTATTATCCTACTAATTTTTAGTTCCTCTAGCCTCTTCCTAGTTTTCTGAGAAATCCTAGAACGGAAGTTACATTAATTTCCAATAATTCGAGATACATCGCATATATTTTCACCGTTTTTCTGATCTAATCCGTAGTCAACCGTAACAGCGGACATAACCTACTGGCCTATTTTTTTTTAATAATACCAAGTAATAATATTAATATCTGACTTATATTCTTTTAATTTTACCAATTAATAATATCACTATCTTGCATATTTTCATATAATGGAGCCTAAGTAAACTGAAGACTTTTTAGTACTCCAGCATTCTTCGCGGTCGCATTATCCCTAATTTTTTCAATAATGCTTCCCTTCTGCTAATATCTTGTTCTTCAAACCATTTTTCGACGTACTTCGAGAACTTTATGAGACCCTTTCCATGGTCAGAATCCGTTATTTGCAATTTTTTCTTCTGATTATCATATCCAGGTTTCAGGTTTTAAAAATTTTATTTTGAAAAACTTAATTTCCTTGTAGAATCCAGGTTCATCCTCTAGGCTATATATAGTTTGTACATAGGCGACTAATATGTTTAAGAAAAGATAAACGCTTGCACGGTTCTCAGTGGATTACCCTTCCCAGCATGACAGGCTTGGTTTTGAATTAATTCTAGGCTAATTTGCTGCAGTTATTGTTTAGTATATTAATTACACCATCTTTATTTCCGCATAATCGACATTTAATATATTCATTGATTTTATCTATTTTGGTCTTTATATTGTTGCTGCTGTTCTATTGGATTAAAGTTTTAAAGATTGTTGTGAGGTCTGTCGGGAGATTTACGGTGATGTGGTTCTTGTTATTTAGTAAAACTCTTTCAATGATAGTCTATAGATTCTGAAGGGGAATTGCCTTTTTTAAGACATAGAGGAATATTCGGACCTTATTTCTAAATGTTAATCATTGATCCGAGGAAATTAAAATATTTAGATGATAATTATCTTTTTTCGAAAAAAGTTGGTTTTTTATACTTTGATTACTATATACGAAAGTCTAGATATAACGAGGTCGTTTAAAAATTTTTTAGAGTTTTCAGTTTAATATTTCTTTTTTGTAGCATCTAATGTTTTGAACAAAAACACAATCATTTTAAAGGGAAAAGTTCATTTGAAACCCTAATTAGTTTAGTTTTTTTTTTCATTATGTTGAATATTTAGTTACAAAACATTTCAGTTAACTTTTTACTATTTAATTACAAAACATCACAGGACACCATTGACTATTTAATGTAAAACGTCACAGGACACTGTTGACTATTTAAATGTAAAACGTCGCAGGACACTGTTGACTAAATGCAAAAAATCGCAGGACACTGTTGACTAAATGCAAAAAATCACAGGACACCATTGACTATTTAAATGCAAAACGTCACAGGATACTGTTGACTTTTTAACTGAAAATCATCACAGGATATTACAGAACATCACAGAACACTGTTAACTGTAAAACTTCACAGGACAGTGTTTTAATTTTTGACATTACATACATATAGTGTCTTGTAAATATCATAATTTCAAAACTGCATGCGCGTTAGGAGCAATAAAAGTTGCTGTTAAAACTAATAATTCGTTATTAGATTATTCGAAACTGTGTATCCAATATATTCTGGAATGAACAAGGCAAAAGGAAATAAATGAAAGAAAATCGTCCCAAATAAATAGCCTAATTACTTTGAAATTACACAGTAATTTTCCATTGAACCGAAGGATAAAATGCAAGAATATTGATGTACTTTCGATAATTATATAATCGGATTTAAACTCATTTTATGCATTCAATGTTTCCTTTTGATTAGAGCTTGCTGGTATTTCATGCTTCCATCGACTGATTCCAGCATATGTTTGAACTCACTTGTCAAATCGGCTGTTCTTTTCGCTATTTGAATACATACTTGTAAGGTTATTGGACATTGCCCGGAAGTGATTTCTATAACCATTATTACTTATTGTATTACTGCTAGGAATGTTATGTCAGACAATTAAAAAACAAATTAATGATTGCATTTATAAATAATACCATTTTTCCGGCCATTGAATATTGTTGTCATATCTGCTCCGTTATTCTTATAAAATGACGATATTTTGGAAAAAAAAAAAAAGAAGGATCTAAAATATTTAATCGATCCTGATTTGGAAATTTGAAAGTCATTTTCAGAAAAGTGAAATGGCTTCCATCTGTCTTTCTACAAGTATTTTCCTGGTACTGGTCCTGGAAAAAAATTTTGTGTGCAAATGAATAAAACGATTTTAAATAATTGGCAAAAGGGTAGCCCGTCTTTCTTTTGAATACCTAGATGAAACGTAAAAATTTAATGAAAATTCTCGCACTTTCATTTCCCCTAAATTTCCGAGTTCTTGCTTCCATGCCAATATTCAAACCCTTAAATTAAACGTCACTCGCCATCTGTCTTTATGAATCCTATTATTTTATTGTATTTATTTTTTTTTTTCTCATAAATATTTCTTTTTTTTATGTTTTTTTTTTAAAGTACATTTCACCCAAGTGAATTTTTTTTTGAAGCCACTAGCACGCAAGGGGTTACAGAGAGTTGGAGCGAGAGCAAATAGGAGTGATAGAGGAAAGGATGAAGAGAAGGATAGGGGATAGATCAAGGCATCTGGAGACGTCGATTGACATTACATTTGAATAGTTGGAGATTATAGCCATCAGGAAAACAAGAAATGGGAGGGAGTTCCACAGGCGAGAAGTGCTAGTCATGAAGCTATTGGAGTAGAAGAGACGGCTACATTTAACACTTTCGACAATGAAATGGTGAGAGCGAGATACCAGCCTAGTTGAACGCTTAAATTCATGAAGTCTGGGAACCAGCGAAAGCAGCTCATCGGAGCAGTTACCGTGAAAGTATTTGTAAAAAAAGACAGAGGGAGGCGACGGCACGTCTGTGAGAGAGTGACTGCAGATGAGATGCCAGATCAGGGCCAATTACATTGCATATCTGTCTTTGGATTTTATCAAGGACCTTAAGACAAACAGAAGGGGCTCCAAACCATATATGGCGGCAATACTCCATGCAAGGGCGAATGGTTGGTTTGTAGATTTGAAGGATTGGCTCCGGCGAGAAAAATATCCTTGTGCGACACAGGGAGTCAACTTTCCTTCCGGTAGACGAAGCTATTGACTCAACGTATTCGTTTCATCTCAGGTCAGCGGACAATGAGTGATTAAAAACATGTACGGTTTAAAACTCTTAAGCAATTCTCGTAAACAGGAAGTTTCATATAGTCTAATTAATGCAGTGAAAATGACAGAATCTGACTTTTTGGTGTGAAGGTCGTCAGTGATAAACATTCAGAACTCCAATCCTCATGGTTAAATGATTTCTTTTTAGATCATAAAATGTTTGGACATTCTGTTCCTTAACAAAAAACACATAAGGCTTTGCTTCTGTAATTATTAAACCAAGCCACAAGGATATTTTTCAATACTATCGTTAAAAACAAATGCGTGAACATCATAAATAATAATTATGCCATTTAAAAACGGATTTCTATCGCAAGTAGATTCTATATTTTCGAACTGCTAGGTATGGTTGGTTTATTTTAGAAAGTTATTAACCCAGAACTTATCCCGAGAGCAAACCACTTGCATACAGAGAGAAATGAATTCAGTTAATATGCAGAAATAGAAACGGCCTTATGACAATGATGTCTCTCGTCACCGAACTTATTCAACCTTTACAATGAGGTGATCCTAAGAGAATTAGAAATCCTATAAGTATTCATTACTGGCAGTCACAATCTTAGCAACATAAGATATGCAGATGACACAATGTTGATAGCAAACGCAGAAAGGAAGCTATAGAAACTCATTCAGAGGATGGCAAAAGAAAGCGATAAGAAAAGTCGAAACAATTATTTCAAGAGGATAGAATGTATGGTTCTTGGTAAAAGCAACAGACCAATATGCAAATGAAAACTGGAGGCACCAAAATGAAGAATGTACAGACATTTAAATATCTCGGAAGACAGGACGGAAAATGCGATATACAGAAATCCGAAGACGTATTGGGAGATCGAAATATGCCTTTCAAACATTAATTAAAGTATTAAGAAACTGGAAATTAAAGTAAGGTCGTAGAACGGAAACATTATAGACAAGCAATGGTTGCAAGAAAAGAAATACAACAGTAGACATAGATTTATTGATTTATTTCAATAGGAACAATGGTTTTGGGACAGCTACCTAGGTGGTATAGTTCATAGGCCGGCTGAAGATCTGGGTTATTATCTCATAGTAGTTCTCGCTGGTTGGAATAGCTGCTCCATGACTTGACAGGTCTCTTATTATTGGCCTCTTGTTGACTGCGTTGTTCTTCCGTGTGATCCTTTTATGGCGTTTTTTTAGAAGACTTAACAGATTTGAAAAAAAACGACGCGACTAACTATATAAATAGGAGGAAGCCATTTTTATTGGAAAAAAATAGAAACACTTTAAAATATTATCAAAATTTATCGACCGGAACTCGTACGTCAGGAACATGCGTAAACGAAGATAATGGTCATTTTATGACGGGGCCTTGTCCCGTTCACATCCGGCTCTCGCTCTTGAGTATGTTAGTTTATTTGCCTGTAAATCAGCCGAGATATGTCTTCATTTATTTTATAACAATGTTAAGCATTAAAAAAACAATAAAACATCTTATGTAAAGGGTAACCAAAAAAGTCATAGACATTTTTGATTTATTGGAAAAAAGGAATACAGTAAACTTGACACGCCATTAGTCTTCTAAATGATCTCCATAAGCATTCAGAAATTGTTACTAACGTGTCTCCAGTTGCGCAATCGCTTGGCGGTAAAAATCAAGTTCCTTCGACGCAAAGACGTCTGTGAGTGCCTAACGAATGTCTCATTTCCAAATGATTTTCCTCGAAAAGAAAGGATTGTTGACCTCCACCATTCCCAGGGAATAGAAGAGGTGATAATCTGTTGGCTCAAGTTCGGGTGGATGGCACAGTGTCACACGGCCAAGTCGTCGTATAGTATTTATGGCCACCCGCGCCATATGAGGCTTGGCATTGCCATGAATGAATAGTACACACCTGCGATTAATTAATGCTGATTCCTTTGCCTCAGTGCCTGATGCATATGTTCCAACTGTATCGACTACAGTTTTGGCATAATGGTTTTGTTCGTTGGTAGGTGTTCGTAGTACACCACTTGTCGACTAGTCAACCATATACTTAGCATGAGCTTGCATGGGTCTTGGATTGTGAGTATAGGGTCCTGTTGCGACAACCATGTCTGGTATGCTTGGTAATGTCATACAGATTTATAACTAAAAGTACTCAATCAAATATGTAGGTTTATATCAAATTTGAAAGATAAAATCTAAAAAAAAATTATATTTTTGTCATTTTGCTGCTTAATTTGGCTTGTGAAAATCTGTGTTTAGGGTATATCTATAATGAAATCAAAAGCTGTACGCCTTCCCTATGTGAAGCAGGTAAAGTCTGACATCAGAAGCTTTGGAGCGTTCGACAATCTAACCACAGGTTTGGCTGTTGTCCTACATTACGGCTGCCTTCTCATTATCCGCTACTATGGCCGGCAACTGCAGAATACATCACAAAGGGACAAGATCACTCGACCGGAATTTCTGGAACTAATGCCTGGCGGGACGTTTACTCAACGCATTATTCGCAAAAGGCTTGACATATTTGGTGACTTAATGCGGCTGCGGATAATCCCACCTTTTTGCATAAAGCAATCAACTGAGAACAAACTGCTTCGACACCGCCATGTTTCTTCGCCGATTCCCCTGCTATAATTGATATTTGTTCGCAACGCACCTGCATCAGTCAAGAGCAATGCAATCAACCCCCACCCCAGCGATTTCCTCTCACGTGACGCATGCTCATTTTGTGTAAATCAAAGTTTTTTTTTCATCACGACAAAAAAATACGGAAAGGAATTTATTTTAATTTAGGTTAAATTTTTTGGTTACACCTTGTTATCACAAACTAAGTTGAGAGAAATCAGAAGTTTATCATCAAAATGCTTTTGGGAACCCATATTAGATCAAATAAAAGAATTTTGTATTAAATCAGTTTTTTTTTCTCCATAAGATGTATGTCAAATCCCTGGTAATTTATAATCAGGTACATTTATATATCTAATTTCTGGAGATCTTTTTTCCCAGTTTTGTACCTCCCTATTACAGTAAATGTAGTTACAGCAAAAATATTTTTTATCATGCTAGCAGCAATATATTAAGAAAACTGGATCATTTTTCTCTTACCTACCATCATAGGTCGCAAAAGGACCATGTGTCCAATAATATCACAGTATGATGATGTGTGTGTTATTACTTAAAGTATCTGTAAGAAAGCTAGTCACATAAGAGTCCATCAGTTTTTGTTGTTTTTGTATATTTATGCATGTTAAGTTTTAAATCTTCTAATGCGTAGTCAGTAAAGCTGCTAATCTTGAAAAAATAATAAAAATTTTAAATCCCCAATGGTGGTTTCTTGCCAGTAAGCTACCGATCGGAATCCATTTCCACATCTTTCAATTTCGCTCTTATCTAGGTTTGCTAGTTGTAATTTTTCATCTTTTACGTTAGAGCCGTTACTGAAAACTAGATTCAGTTTTCCAGACATGATGGAGACTCTGAGTAAATGCTTAATGATTATCTGTCTTGGTCTTTATTAAAACAAATCTATTTCCTCTGGTTTTTACTCGGAGGCAAATCTGCTTTGTTCTCTTTTTACTTCCAAACGAAATTTTTTTTTTTGTGTGTGTGTGTGTGAAAATATCTATGAAAATTTACTGCCATCTATCTAGACAATTAAAAAATATTTCATTAGACGTTCTGATGATTTGATGAAAAATTTATAAACAGACCGGTTCGATGAAAAAGTAAAAAAAAAATACAATATCAGCTTAAGTGTGTTTGGTATACACGATTCGCCATCAAATTTCAGATGTTGCAACAGTCAACTTGACAAGGAAATAGAATAATTTAAAATAATTGTTCTTATAAAGTAACTAATATTTGATTAAAACCTACACGAAAATAAAAAAAAAATAGTCTCAGAAAACATCTTGAAGCGTTAAGATTATATGAGTTTATTAAGCTTAGCCGGGTCTATAACGAAACCTGAGAAGTTCATTCTAATTAATTATGAGTACTGGTCTGCTAAACTAACTCAAGAACCATGACATCACGGCGATGCGTGTTCAGTTAAGATGATTTGGTTTGATTTGTTTTATGGCATATCAACCTCAATAGGTTATATAATGTCGAAAATTTTTTATTGCTGGTAATATTTTGTTTTGTCAGAAATCTATTTCTGTTAATATTTTTCCTTCAAAAATGTATTGCTGGTAATATTTTCCCTCCAAAATGTATAGTTGATAATATTTTTTTTTTCAAAAACATTGTTGGTAATATTTTTTTTCTTCAAAAATTTATTGCTGTTAATAATTTTTTTACAAATTATTTCTGGTATTCAAACCTATTTTGGCCCTTTCATAGTGTTTTTACCACAGTTTCGGGGTTAACTATTTGCCCATAGCTGAGACCCTAACAGGTGCTACCACCCCAAGTCAGAGCGAACCTTGGAACACCAGCAATTAAGAGGTGGTTCCACGCTCCTCAAAACCTCCTGATCAGAGGGCTTGCTGCTGGACGTAGTTTATCGTCTTACCCAGGACGCGGATGTAGTTTATCGTCATCATCATCTCGCGGCCTCAGCCGAGATTGAACTCACTAATACTTTGATTGGTGTAGTTCATAATCTTGTCAAATAGCTGAATTCTTGATACTTCGCTAGGGCTATCAAGGGTGTTTTTATCGTGACACCAACACTAAATGGATTGCCAACCATGGCTCAGAGAGACTCCATTCACCCTCCTCTAAGAGCAGGTTTGTATTCAGTGTTTTCCTTCTCCTAAACCAGTTTCCATCCAAGGCTATGTTCTGCTATTTACCCATAGCTGGAGGGAGAAGAAAGAGGATTCACACCTTTCCCAAGGGTATTATCACGTAAGTGAATGTAATGGATTCGACTGGAATTCGAACTCGGCTCTCCGATTCTTCAATCCAAGCCGCTATCCATTACTCCACCGTGCCTCCGTTTACTCCACCTTGCCTCCGTCATACCCAGGACGGTCAGTTAAGATGGGCTTGGTTGGTTAATTTTACTATCTGTCAACCTTTCTTAGTTCATTTAATATCGAAATCCGTTTGTTTTTATATTGGAATCTTGGTTCGGAGTTAAGTAATTACCTGTTTATATTTGCATTTACGTTGTTCGACAATAGATAAATATTAGTCATTTATATTTCAGTCTATAAGCAATTTTCGGTTCGGAAACAAGGAAATGTTAGTCATTTACGATGTTTTCTATCAATTCACTCCCAAATAAAACGAATGTATATTTACTAAAATTCACACCAAATTATCCCAGAGCGAGACCCTTCCATTGCACTTAATTTGGGTTGACATTTGCGATAGCCCCAAATGTTGGCCACTCGGTTGCGCAATTTCTAAGTGAGATCTATTTTTTTTTAATTGTACAAAATTCTTTGTAAGTACCTCGAATATGACCCGCATTTACGAAATGTGAGTAAATTCATGATTTTTGGTCATTTTTATTTTTTTTAATTTTGTGAGTTGGAGTGCCAAACATTTAATAAAAATACAAACTTTAATTTAAAATTTATAATTTCAAAAGAATGTCCAAAATTTAATTTAAAAAAACATACAAAATTTGGTTTAAAATTGTCCATTTCTTGGGGTGAAATAATATTTGCAATAAGTAATTTTGCCTTATTGAGTGTTGGGGAATTAACAGAGAAGATCCGTCTTTTAAACTTAAGTCTATAAACATTTACTTGATTTGTCGATAAGTCAATATTGGCTTCTTATATTTGAGAGTAGAAGCGTTTACTTGTTTCCAGAATAGGTAAAAACTGGTCGTTCAATATGTAAATACTGATCGTTCTATACTAATCGTCCAATAGGTAAATACTGGTCGTTCAATAGGTAAAAACTGGTTGTAAGTTCAATAGATAAATACTGGTCGTTCAATAGGTAAATACTGATCGTTCTATAGGTAACTACTAATCGTCCAATAGGTAAAAACTGGTGGTACAATAGGTAAATTACTGGTCGTTCAATCGGTAAATACTGATCGTTAAATATAAATGGCAGTTTATCCATAATCATTTACACGCTTCGGATGTTCGTTGGTTGCGTTTACGGTATATCAACACTTGAATTTGATGCAATGTCGATTTTCGTATGGGTACACTTAGTGCGGATCAATATCAATACACATTAGAACTGGTCAAGTAGGTAAACCACGCCAATATAAATATGGGTCAGTTATATTTGAGTATCTATGTGCTTACTTGGCAGGTGACTCTTTTTTTTGGGGGGGAAGAGTCCTAATCCTCTACAGGGGATGCAGTCGGCGCCGTCCTGGTTTCCTGGACAGGACACGCACCGAGGCGGTGAAGGTGATAGAATCGTTATCATTATAGAGTAATGATCTGTATATTTGATTATCCAAGCGTATCATTTGAATATGATTAGTTATTATAGAATTGTTCTAAATATTTGAAGAAACATGATTCACTACACGTCACATATTTAAAAAGATAATATATTGAGTTTATTTGTTTTATTGGCAGACAAAATATTTTCTCTGGTGGTAAAATAACTGAAAGACTTTCTTTTGTTTTCAGCACAACGTTTTATATGAGCCATTCGGCAGTTACCCTCGGTTGTACAATAAAAAGAATGTGTGTTCGTATTTATTCAAGCGAAAAATAATAGAAGCGGTAGCAGAAAGCTTGAAATCTTGCAGTATTTAAAATAATGAGTTTAATATTAGAAACAATTTCTACGATGATAAAACCTTTGGTCAAAATTATAAACAGTCTATCTATATTCTACTGCTCTTAACAATTTATTCATATATGTATGCTGTGAAATTCTAGACTTCGGTAGACTATGTACTAACCATAATAACCTACTATAGAATATATGTGAGGTTTGTTTTTCTTATTCTCTGTAAGACTGCAAATCTGACAAATTTCCCTATTCTGAAATTATTATAATTTTTTTATTGTTAAAAAATTATTTGATTATTAAAAGTTCAATAAATAAATAATGTTTTTGTTTTATTTTTATACTATGTCTTCAAGCGATCAAGTCCTCCACAAATTCGTTTTCTTCTTTCTGTGATTTGCCATGACATCTTGGGAATGGCTTGTACTATTGTCTTCTCTTATACTGGCTCTCATCTATAGCTTATCAGTCCAGTCTACTATGCTATTTACAAGAAGATATGGAGTTTTTTTGTTTTTTTTTTTTTCTAAGGGCAATTGCGCGGAAGGAAACAACAAACTAGTCTAGAATTTGAACTCAGGAAGGGAAAAGTGAAAAAGAGAGAGTAAGGCATTAGTACTTTTAGGCCATTATCTCAGAGAAATAATAGACCATTTCTTTTTGTGAGGATAAACGGAAGAAAAGATATATCAATGGTGCTGATCGGTTTTATGGCGATTTTCTAAGTGTTACTTAGACGTGGCAGAAGGCCAAAAGTTGGGGACACCCAGTGAGAGTCGAGCTCATTTTTCAGTCGTAATTTAAACTTTCCAACCATTACACCACGCTGAAGTGCTTATCATGATTTTCTAAACGTAGCTTAGATATGGCACAAGGCCGAAAATACGAAGCACCCAGAGAAGATCGAACTCACTACTCAGTCGTAATTAAACTGGCGAAACCAGTTTGTCTTCACGTTGAAGTGCTCATGTTTGGTTTTATGGAAAGGAAGGGAAAAGAACAAAGAAACGAAGAAATGAATGAATATATTATAGAGAAGGCGATAACAATGTTGTCGATGTTGAATCTTTACATTTGTACACACATACATCTTTAAATATTAACCTAGAATCGTATTTATAATTGTTAATTTAATATTTTATTAAAATTAAGCTCCAGTATTCAACAAGGCAATAGGGAAAATTCCATTGAGATTTTATAAACGGAGAACTCGCAAAGAGCTTATTCAATCATTAATTTAATAATTAAGATTTTTCAGATAATTAAAATAGAAAAACTAACTTTCACGGATATTTGTAGTTATATTAATGCATTCGTGTATGTCCCATTAGACTCATTACAGGACAAGGTTGGAGTTCATGACAATATTATTATGAGACGAGAAACTGGAAACTCATAGAAAGTTTTATTTAAATGTATATTTCAATCTCAAAATGTATATAAAAAGAAAGCATCAGCAAGCATAATGATTGCATTCGTGAGGATACTGGAAAAGGCAGTAATTAAAGTTAAATAAGTTTTTACTAAAAGAAAGGAGTAGATTTTCTTTCTGCATAAGATACATTCGCGTATACGCAGAATGATGCTTGTTTATAAAATGGAGACTATATTATTCGTGTAGCCTCTATAAACATCTGACTGTACTATGTGGCTCTGTAGCAGAGACGATTAAAACGCTGAATAGTTTCCCAAAAATCTGACGTGTATATTTGGCTTTTTGCCACTGAGCTTGCGTGCTCAGTGTTGAAGACAAAATCTCTCCAAAGATGAAAGTTGCCAAAAATTATTATTTGTCCCCGGGGGAAGAAGGCATTTTTCCTCCCTGTCTGCGAAAATTCTCAAATAAAACCCTATTCATCACTGACTACGAAAAAGATAAAACTATTAAGAGTCTTTTAACAACGTGATTACAACGTCAACATTATAAATATACAAAGGAATATTTCAGCTACTTGATTGCATATTGAAATTTCCATGATATATATTTTATTAATGTATATAAGGTATTATACATGTATTAGTGGCATTTACCTGAAGAGGAAATGGCGGTTTTATTACAAGATTAATCAATGACAAAGTAAATTTGTCCTCCCGGTGTGAAGAACATGGCGGCGAATTTGTTTTTTCTTTCTATTATGTTCCAGATTTTCTTTTCAGAAACTGACTTCAGCAGAGAAGTAAAACGAAAGTACAAACAGATTCACTTTTAAGTATTAGAACAATTTTAATCAATTATCTCGTGGTTGGTTATGAAAACATTGTTCAAAAGGCATCGATATCAATATGTTCAGTAAAGTAATTAAAATGTTCACTATATGTTTTTTTTCTACCAAAGCAGAAAGAATTGCCTTTAATCTACAAGACGTACTAAAAAGTATGTCTAGGCATTTGGACGGTGTACGTTTACTAACTATATTAATAGATTTGTTGTTATTCCCTCTTAATTTACTCAATACCGATCCTTCTTTTTAGGCCATCGAAGGTAACACTGACAACAAGGTGCAATTGTAACACTCACACCTTGTCACTAGTCTCTCTCTCTCTCTCTTTTATATATATATATATATATAAAATGTGTGTGTGTGTGTGTGTGAATTACAATTAATGAGATCCAAACGAATAACCTCATACAGACGATCATTACGGCCATGGGAAAGTAGTTATTTTTCCTGGACTTATAAATACAAATAGATTTACTAAAATGAATAAACCGTTTTTTCACTGGATATTTTAAAGGAAGGAAAGAAGAAAGAAAAAGGAAAGAATAAAAGAATAGGGAGTAAAAATTAGCTTATAATAGAGGAGGCACTTATAAGATCTATAATAATAAAAATTATATTGAGCTCTCTTTTGTGGATCAGTTTTAATATTTTATATTAATAGGGTCTACTTGGGTTACATACACACGGATTTTTCGTTTTTTCCTGTTATATATATATATATATATATATATATGTGTGTGTGTGTTTATGTTTTAATATATATTTTTCTCATAAGTATATTTATTTTTATTATCATTAGTATTTTGCGATGATGATGATGTCTATTTAGACACCACCATCATCATCATCATATAAAGTTTTTCATAATTTGCTCTGTATCATATTTTTCATTAATATGCTGAGCTTTCATATGGGTCATCTTTGAAATAATCCTTACCAATTAATATTTTATACACACACACACACACACATGATATATATATATATATATATATATATATATATATATATATATATATACATATACTCTTTCGTCGAATTCGACGTATGAGGGTCAAGCAGATCAATTCCCAGGAAACCGACAGCCCGACAACAGCACATGAGATTTGATTCTAGTGGTGATGGCTTCGTGCAGAACCATCCACACTTTTTGAAGGGCCCAATACAGAGACCTGGTATTAAGTGTCACAAGGTCCACAAACGACACTTAGCAGGTTTTGTATTCAGAGTTGTCTTTCTCCTAGACCAGTTGCCATCCAAGGCTATAGAACCCAGTTTTACCCAAGCAGGACGGAGAAGAAGAGGATTCACACCTTTCCCAATCACGTAAGTGAATGTAATGGATTCGGCTGGAATTCGAAATAGCGGCTCTCCGATTCCTCAATCCAAGCCGCTATCCATTACTCCACCGTGCTATATATATATATACTGCGTGCCAAATTATTATCGATATTTTTTCTAATATTTCAAAAACCGTCCAGTCAATTCACACAACATTGGCAATACTGATCTGCGCAATGTAAAAAACAGGCGCCATATTTGTTATCAGCACGGTGATTTACCAAATTATTAGAAAGGTTTAGTAAAATTCCCAGAATTGAACAAACAAAACGTTTATTAATGTTGCACGTGAATGTTTATGATCAAAAGAAATTAATAAATACGATAATCAAACAAATAATAACAGATACAAAGACACAGTTATAAACAAATTAATAGGGAATGTGCTTTCCCAGTTTTGAAATTACTTGAAGAAGTCTACGATCCATAGAATTTGTTAATTGTAGGATGTCATCTGCTGTAATGCCGCGAGATATATCAAGAATTGCTCCTGAATTGTCGTCCGTTGGCGTACAGTCTTCGCTTCATGATGCTCCAAAGGTTTTCGATTGGGTTCAAATCCGAAGAATTTGCTGGCCACTTCATTTTTCGAGGTCCATCGAAGCCTAACTGTTTCAAATATTCAGTAGTCTTGTGAGTATCACGTGAGGGAGCATTATCTTGCATAAAAACAATTGCCCTTCTGAAGGCAAGTCTTTGCCTTTTCATCCACGATTCAAGATGCTCCTTCATAAACGCTATGTATGCCTCAGCAGTCATTTTGACGCCATCTGGTACTCTCCATGGGCCCACTAATGTTTTTCCAATAATACTACCCCAGATCATTATGCCTTCACCGCCTTGTTGGCGTCTCAAACGCTGATGGCGATTCTGTCCGTTCATTACCCAGCCTTTGCACCATTTATCTGGCCCATCAAGTGTTGCTCGAATTTTGTCTGTGAACAAAACTTTAGAGAAGTCAATCTTCATATTGTCCTCGGCCCATTTCAATCGATTTTGAATATGATTTCTCGTCAACGTAGGCTTGGATACAGGTTTGACTGTTGTTGCTATTTCCTTCAGATACTGACACCGAGTACTTTTAGACACAGTAGGATCCCCAATGCGACTGAAAAGCTCTTGACTGGTGAGTCCAGGGTTCTTCGTGGCCTCTCGTTTAAGTCGTGACATGAGACGACGTGAAAAAACCTTCGGCTTGCCTTTATCTGCCCTTTTGCGTACTTGTGTAGGGTTGGCGGTGAACTTTTTTTTGATGACACCTCCCTATCATTTTAGAAATTTCTAGGGTAGATTTACCTTTTGAGAGTTCTGAGGTGATAGTTTTGTTTTCAGCATTACTTAAACTGCTTTTACGGCCCGTCTTTTCACTAAGTTCCTACACTTTTCTAATGACACTCTCAAATCACCATGCTGATAACAAATACGGCACCTAGTTTGTTTACATTGTGCAGATCAGTACTAAAATTTCAGCGATTGCGCAGGTCTGTGTTGCTAATATTGTGTGAAAATTTTGTGTGAATTGATTGGAGGGTTTTTGAAATATTAGAAAAAAAAGTTATCTCGATAATAATTTGACACGCAGTATATATATATATATATATATGTGTGTGTGTGTGTACCTCCTTACAACTGACACTATATCTCTTTACGCATAGTATACATATATAATTTCAACAATACAAACATTACTGTAGGCACATGAGGTCCTTCTAGAGGACGAAACGCATTATCAAGTATTTTCCATATTTTTAGTCAATAGTTCTGAGTTGTAGAAAATTATACATCATATTCTCCCAACACACATTTATAAGAACCATTAATTATAATAATTTACCAATTTCGACGAACATCTTAATGTGCACATTCTCAAAAATGTATTTAGAATCCATCGAGCTTTCCGTCCTTAAAATGTTTCAGGAAAGTGACGCAAACAAATAACGTCCCACCCCAGGGGGAAATGAACAAATTAACAGGGGAGTTACACAAAATTTATACTCAAGTGTTTTAGTTACACGAACGGAAATTTCAAGATGAGCCTGACCCTATCATGTTACTCACAGTTTAGTTTCATTCCATTCACGTTTGTTGAGTTTTATCCGTTTTGGTGATTACAAGTACAACCGTTTTCTCATGAGTAGCAACGATTGTACAAACACTCATAATTTTTTTAATATTTTTTATACGTGTATGCAAGTTTTAAACATAACTGAAAGAAAAAAGACATATTTTTAATAATAATAATATGGTGCTACTTTAACATGCGGTCATTTACAGTTTAACGGCTTACCTCCACTACAAGAACTTTATAAAGGTTGATGATAAAACAATTGAATAATGATTTATCATTAATTGCATAGACTTAAGCATACAAATCATAATCCTCATGAATATAATAAAAATGGTTAAATAGTAAATTAATTCGGAGTGGGGGTTGGAGCTGGAGTAGGAGATGGGAGTTGGAGTAGAAGTTGGGGTTTGGGTACGGGTTAGAATTGGCCTTAGGGTTATAGTTAGGATTAGTACTCAGGTTAAAAGGGTAAAAATAGGGGAAGCACATGAGGGTCAGACTACACGCTAAAAGTAATTTTATACTGACCGGTCAGAGTAAAAAAAAAAAAAGAGAAATGTAGACCGCACGTTAAAGGTCATTTCACTGCGTATAGTACGGAAACTGTGGTGAACCGTACGCTGAAGGGGTACCAATAATAATGCCTCCCTGTTTATATTGTTGTTCTTGGTGATTAAGCTCAAAGAAATTGAATGTTCAAGAAATACACCGACCTCCGTATTGAAGTTGTCAAAATGTGGCCTTTCATGTCACTATTTTCCTAGTTATCATTTGATTGTTGGGATTAATAATCATCGAATCCAATCTAGAAATTCGGGATAGTCTAGTATCATATAACTTTAAAAATCTACGAAAATATTCTGCAAATATTTTGCGAATGTTGTTCCTTGTGGGCACAAGACTTGATGCAGAGTACCAACGATGCAAGATCTCTGATTGAAAACAGAAACCGTAAATAATAATAATACATTATATATTTTTTGCAAAAAATTCTCAGGGGAAAATGTCATGATATCATATCTGATCTTGGGTTCCTAGTTGGGAACCACAAAGAAATAAGTATACACCAGAAATCAAAGGAAATGATAATAAAATTATTTTATTTTAAAAAGAGAATATAAAATATCATATATAATATATATATATAATATATATTTATATGGGTGTCTGTATGTGGTTGCGCGTGTATATTTTGTATATTACACGAAAAATATATTTTTCCATTGTAAATGTTTCTTGTTTGACCTTATTTTTAACAAAAATTTTATTCTGCCAAAATGAAATCCTGTCTTTTGACATCAGCCACCTGTTGTTATCCTTGATTCTTTAATTCGAAATAGGAACCATTTCTGTTGTAACTGTGAATATTTCTTTTTACATCGATACATTTTCCGAAACGCTGTTCGTTTGAAACAAATTTCATATTTACTCGTGTTGATATATTTTCAAAATATTTATTTTCCCAAAAAATTTGTTCAAATACGAAAAGGTCAACTGTATTTCACCTACCGACTTCCGTTTTTGTCAACACCTTTTCAAGAAAATCTATTGTTCGTTAAAGACTAAACCGTAGGAGTTTGTCAAATAACTTATTTTTAACAGTCTTCTAAGAAAACTGCCTTCGTTTTCGTCATGTTGCGTCTTGTTTGGCCACCTTGCGTTTTCGAAATAAAGCTGGGGTAGAAATTTTCAATAATAGAAGTTATTAAGACATTTGAATTATTTACATTTAGATTATTATCCTCATTTTTTTTTTTTTAATTTTCTCAATGTTTCAGCTGTTGTTCTTCCCGGCCTTCTTCAGCTATCTGTTGATCCGGGTAACCTTCATGGAATTTCGAACTGAATGCTTCATTAAAACTACGGTCTCTAGTCTAGATGATTAATGAAAGTTTTCAGTTCGAAGTCCCTGAAGATTATCCGGATCGACAATCACACGAAGTCAATTATGGCAGAAACGTTGTCAATAACAAAAATAAAGATGAGGATATTAGTCTGACTGTAAACAGTGTGAGAAGTCACGGGGGATTAATAGATAGCGACTTGGATTCCATTCGGATCCATTACATTCACTTACGTGCTAATACCTTCCTAAAGGTATGAATCCTCTTCTTCTCCCCGAGCCATGTGTAAATAGCAGAACAGACTTTGGTCAACCGCTCTAGAAGAAAGTAAGCCTGAATTCAAAAACCGTCCTGGAGATGGTTTGTGATTCGTCAGGCTGTCTTGCACTTCTACTGTGGCTGCAGTAAACATGGTGCCCCTACGACACTTATGGGCACAGGATTCACGATCGCTCGAGAAACAATATAAATAAGGATAACTTCTAACCTCAAAAATTCAGAGAGAATTACTACAGCCAGTTATTATTCGAGCGATGAGTTGATTGGCAAAATCTAAATTTAGTACATAAAAATACTTTGTTGCTAGGATTATATATCAACATAAAATTAATAAGATATTTATTTGGCGTTCATTTGCTTTGCGGTTACGTAACGTGATTTTACGAGGTTTGCCAAAACGCCGTTAGGTGACGGTATTAAACCGTTTAGCTGTTAAACAGCTATAGAAACGAGGCACTTCCTGTTTTTACATCTTTTTCCTTCTTTTCTTTCAGCATGTGGTGGTAACAACACCACCATGGGACCTGTTCCCTGGTTTGGGGATATATTTCTCTTCAATGACTGAACTCTTTCATACACACACACACACGTAAGAGTGTGTCTTATACACACATAAAAACATACACGATCCTTAGTTGTTAAATTTTAATATTTTCTTTCTTTTCAGTTATATTTACATGCATTCGAATGTACCTTCTCTCCTTTGTTAATCAATTAATAGTTATATAAAATATCACCTTGAAATTTATTCCATTTCCTTTCACCTCTACAAATAATGACAACTTGTCATTTACATGTGTAAATTTTGTTTGCCTTTGCAAAGTAGCGAAACGAAAGCTCTCTTTCATTTTAGCATATATCTTAAATCAGATTAGAAGAAAGAATTATATTCCTGTACGGAAATTTAAACTAGCAGAAATTAACAGGGAAGAGAAAAGACACCTGAGATGTGTTTGTTTCTCATCTCTTTAATTGATGTGTTAAAATCTATTCACTCGCGGACAGAAGCTTTTAATCATTAGGGAGATTTTTTATCTATTATCATAAAACAAAGAGAATGGCTTTGGAATTAATTTCAGGTTTTACTGGCCCAAAATACTTTATTTTTCTCTTAAATAAGAAATGTCATATTATTTAGATTTAAAAATGTTTCGTACTCGGAAAATTTTAAATCGTCAATGAATTGTGGTTATAGAAGTGCTAGAGAAAAACGATAATAACAACAAAATTGTAATATGAGCTCTAGTAAAAAAAAAAAAATTGGTAACTGTGTCATTAGGTGATAAGTTTCAAAAATTCATGTAAATTCAGTAACGCACGGTCCAGTAGATAAAAGCATTGGTAGAATGCAGTGACTTGACCCAATGTGTTCTGAGTTCAATACCTGGCTACAGCAGAGTTTGGTTAAAGGGAGATTAATGAGACATCCAAAAGAGGCATGGCACGTGTAACTAGAACAAACCAACCTCCCAAGGTGGTTCAGTTCAAAATTCCAATCAATGATCGAAACGTCAGACTATGACAACGAAGATGAGAACAGCAGTAAATGATATACATATAACGCAGACTTTCACAAACTTTGTTTTTTTCGTAGTCGACCACATTCAGATTGAAAGAGTTTCCACCGTTCACCTGTATATTAAATGTTCAAAAGCATACAGTAATGGGTAAATTATGTTTCAACTGGCACTTTTTCCTGCCTTCATAAATTCAAGATGGGTAATGTGTTAAAAAAAAGGTCCAAACAATTTTATACTAAATAAAAAAAATTATCCTGATCTCCATTTTTAATTTTACTGGCAGTTTCTCCTTTCTCTTCCATTATCTGATTTATATCAGAAAAAATATTATTTTGTCTGAAGAACTATTTGAATGCTAGCGATCCTTCTCAAAACTATAGAAAACATCAAAATATTGCTTCTTTGCGGGAATATTTATATTTTATCTAGGATTGTAGCCCCGTTTTTCCCAAACTAGCACCCCCGTTGTTTTTTTAAATGTAATTTCATTGCATATTTCTTTTGAATATTTTTTTCGAGTAGCATAATTTGAAATATTTTTTTTAATACTCAAAATCTTATATTGCCCACTATTGCTCGTTGCCTACCCAACAGTGGAAATCGCCCTCCGGTGTGCGATATCACCCAATTTAGTAAAACCTACTATAACTGATTTTAAAAGTATATAGAAAATCTTAACAATCTGAATTTCTGGCGAATAAAGATTTCATATCCCTCTATTTATATTAATATAAATTTACCCAACCCATGCTTTACCACAATTCTTCGCCTGATTTTAAGCCAATGTCTTCTGAAATATTTTTCACGAGGTCGCTCTTGCTCTGAAAATGTATTAATAAAAAGCTGATAAAATCAACAATTTATTTTATCGAGCCTACCCTTCATGTTGCCAAAAAGATGTGTCTGAATAATTACAGTGAAAATCGCCATTGTGTTATATGTTGCGAAAAATGTAAAGGAAAGTAAAGTTTCTCCGAGCCAAGAACGACCTCATATCTGGCATGCTTCGTATACAATTCCTCTTCCCAACTTACATTTATGCTATCACAAATACTCATGGCCTCCAGGCTATTACTTTAGGACATGACTTCATTTCTCCCAAATGTTCTGCATCTTGTACCTTTTATTCATTGATATTTTAAATACATTTCTATTGCAGGATTTGACTCGGAAACATTAAAATAGCAGAGATTAACCTCAGGGCTTCTTTGATTTTCGTTTTATTTATCTCAATTTTATTACTTTTTCACTGTCTACAAACGTCCAATATCTACCCATATATTAAAAAATTGAAAATCCATACGACAGTAAAAGAATAAGTAATAATTTGAAGATTTGGAGTTAAGAAGTCTCACTGTGGTTATCTTTTTTACCCTCTATCTGCATGGGAACGATTGAAAGAGAGAGAGAAAAAAAAAAAAGAGTCAGCCGATACGATCCCTACGCATGCGCAAACATGCACCTATACATTTATTGTATATTAGTAGTATTTTACCTTGTAGTAAGTTAAGCCATATCGGTTTCAAAGTTTCATAAAGACACCAAACAATGTTCTAATAAAATCCATTATAGCGATAAGTTATGTTCATATATTTGTGTCTAATTTTGAAATATCTTTAGCAAGGCACACAGGGTTAGAAAAACGTATTCTTCTAATTTCCTTACAATCAAAAATTAGGAATATTCGTAAATAGTTGTTTCTTACCGATAGGTTTGCAATAGGAGAAGATAGGTTCGCCTATCGTCAAGTTCACACTCCAACCCGATCTTTTAAAGGAGAAAAGGTTTATCCCTTGTTTCCTGTTTAGGATTGGCTTTCTGGTTTCTTCTAAATTCTACTTCGGGTTTATACTCCTGACGTTTGTCCTACGCTAATACAACTCCAAACAGTAACCCTCTACATTGAGTGGCTCTTAAGGTTTGTATTGGGTAAACGTTACTAAAAAGTAATTTAAGCATTAATTAAATTATAAATTAGATTAATTTCCATAAACCTATGATTTTAAAAGTTATATCCAAAATGATAGGAGGCCAGTTTTATTCGTTCTTTGCCCAAACCACGTCATACTTCGACAATCCCTGTCCGAAAATTAAAGACAATAGCCCACAGCCGAAGTAAGCCAATTTAACTATGTTTACTCGGGACGCCAGACCCCTTCTGCTTCTCTCATTATCCAGCCCCCATATACGTCTACAGTACTTAAATCGTCTTTCGGCTGTGTTGGACATGCCACCTGGGACCTTCGATTTGCTGTATTAGGTAGTAATTGAATATATCCTTAGAGTGAGGTCGATCGGAGGAAACAAACAGGATTAAAGTAGACGAGGTTGTCGGCTAAAGAATTACAAGTTGGATGGAAGCCTTTTCAAAATGTACATACAATAAATTTGTACTTTGGACGAGGGGAAATTAACAAAACGTCAATGTTCCTTTCTGTTTACTTTGGCGTTCACTGAAGCAACAAACGTCCTTGGTCGTTTATCGTGATAGTAAAACAAGCTGCTTTGAAAGTCAAATGACGAACATTTATGTTACTGCTGCTGAATTGATTTCATGAGAACAACGAACAGAAAATTGGCTTTCAGAATTTTTTTTTGTACATCTGAGTCGAAGGCTTTCTAAAATATTCAGATTCAACTCTACCAACTTGAGTTTCTTGTTTTCGAAAGCTGGGTAAAACACTCTTTACATACATGATAAAACTCAAAAACGAAACTGCTGCTAAACTCCAGGAGAGGGAACCTTCTCAGACTAACGTTTTCAGCTGACATGAATTAGAAAGGGTATATTGAATCAATTGTTAAGTCTGCAGCGGAGAGATTTAGTTCACTATGCCACGTAAATCTCGGAAAAACTAACTTACATATTAAAAAGTCTACACTGGTTTTTGTTTTCAATATTGCTGCCACATCTGGGCTGGCGTTACTTCTATATATTTAGAATTCTTTGATAATTACAAACAATAATCTGCAATGTTATTGGTCCTGACTTGTCATCTCGGCTTTCCCACTGGCGTAAATAATCTACCCTGTGTATTTTCTATAAGTATTTTCACGATAATTATTCTGATGACCTTTTCTCTATGGGACCTAGAATTTATGAATTTAAACGCAGTACTAGTGTAGCGACAGGGTCTCATCATTTTACTTTTGAAATGACTAGATGCATCGGTAAATTTTATGCTGTTAGTTTCTTCTATTGCACTTATCACTTGTGGAACTCTCTTCCGGCATCTTGCTTCCCAGTCAACTTTGATCTTCAAATTTTTATTGTCCTCTCCTTTAATAGTAGTGTTTCTCGTATTCTCTAACACTCAGTGCCGCCTTGCGTCTGAATGGCTTTATTGCCTTGCTTGAGTGAAATGATTAAAAAAAAAAAGAAAATATACATGAACAAGTTAGGTTTTCATTTTCAAAGAAATGAAGTACCAATTCCAGAGGATTGTCACTTCGTCAGCCCCAACCTGTTTACACTCACTGATGAGTCAGACGATAACAGATTAATTTATACTTATGAGTTTGTCTATAGTGAAAACAGTTCAGAAGTCGAATTTGTAAAATGTCATAAAAGAACGAAGAGAAGCTTTCCTGCAATCACAAAGCTTGTAAGCTTAATAAATCCCAGTGGATATCAGACAGCAGATAAACGCGTTCAACACAACATATTTTTCAGTTTTAGTGTCATACAAGTCGTTAAGCGAATCAAAAATTAGGCCAAACTAATAATCTCTTCCCTCTGCTTACTAAAAGATTTAATCTGAAGCCATTATGAACTCAGAGGCCTAAATAGATCGAACTTGGCATCATACTGTTAATGATAGAACTTTCGGAGAAGATGTATGTGAACCGATGCATCTAACTTCAATTTGATATGATGTTGAGACTTTATATGCAAATTTGGCTCTAAGAAAATTGTGATTGGTTATATTTTGTGATGTTTTCTGTTATGCCGGAACAATGGAGCGTTTCATTTCGAGGCCGTCTGAACGGCTCTATTTTCTGTGGAGAGAAAAACTGCTTTGTATGATTCATAAATACACCCACAGAGAACGGTCTCATTCTCTTAGAGAATAACTCTCAGGTACCTAAAGCTAGGGTTGCGTATAAGGCTCTTCAGCATCACTGGATACTGGTAATTTACTAAACAGCAATCCCTCGATCTGAATGCTATTGAACATTCGTAGGAAATAATGTAGCGAGCACTCTGTATTAGTCACACAGAGATACAAACGGTCAGGATTTGTTGCTAAGTGAGGCTAACACACACGTTAGTGTTTCTTTTTTCCGTTAATTTCAATAACGACCTGCTCAAAGTTGGCTGCTATTTAATTCGTTTTCTGTTGCTTATCAACTCTTTGCAGGTTATTTAAAGCCAGAAAATATTTTAAATTGTAAGAATTTTTTTAAAGATAAAAATGTTTTACTTTTACTAATTAGCCTTTAGCTGTGGAAAGAAGTGGATTCATTTTTTTTTTTTCAATGTTGTTTCCGCGTAAGTGAATATATCAAATCAAATGGGATTGGAACTCGGCTCTCCGAGTAACAATTCTGAGTCATTATCCGTTACACCACCCTCACATCCAAGCTAAAATAGATAAACGAGTGACAAATTTTGCATTAGTATAAGGTTGTTTTTTTTTTTTAAAAGAAAATAATAATTCTGTCTGTCTTTCTTGCCTTCAATATGTCCTGTGAGTGTCAACTTCGCCAGGCACTATGCGCTCATTATGGGTTCCATAAATTTCCATTCCCTTTCTGAATCTAAATATAAGTGTCCTTTTTGCGTCGATTTTCTTTTAAAATTTCTTCGTTGCTCACAAGTTCTGTCCATCTTATTCTCAACATCCTTCTGTAGAACACCATCTCTGTTAATATTTAACAGTCCCCCCCACAAGGGATTATGTGGCACAAGGCTGAGTTTACCGTGAGGTCTCCGAGCCCGTAGGCTCGGCCAAAAATATTCCCTTTGAACCCGTATGAACGGGTTCAGGGCTGTCTACCTCCCCGGGCGATCTAGTTCCACGTTACATGTTTAATGGATGTCAGTTATCAGTTATCTCCTGTTAATTCACCTCTCCAACATCTCCTCTGCCTTAACCAGGTATTAAACGGCCAAAACGTTGTAATAAATATAGCGACAAAGATGAGGACAATAGTCCGAATAATGTAAATAATGTACATAATACCTCATCTCAGAAATATAGACAGATACTTACATTTTCTTTCCCGCTTATCTTCATAATATTCCCTTTTTATTACTTCCTCTTGTACTCATATTGCCAACCTCATTCAGCAACCATCTATTTTATGCCTCGAGCATTGTCTTGAGTGAATGTTAATAAAAAAAATCTTTTATGGTGACCGAAATTGTTCAATTCTATGCCATGCCTTACTAGCAAAACTCATATCTTCATATTTTGTCTGGGCTATTCTTACTGTCTTGGTTTAGTTAGCATCAATCAACCAAACGTCTATTACACTTCTTTTTGTCTCGACCACATTCTTTATATCGTTTAAACTCTTCTGTGATATCTCTTTGTCTGTTATCTAATCAACCAAACGTTTATTACACTTCTTTTTGTCTCGACCACATTCCTTTATATCGTTTAAACTCTTCTGTGATATCTCTTGGTCTGTTATCTAATCAACCAAACGTTTATTACACTTCTTTTTGTCTCGACCACATCCCTTTATATCGTTTAAACTCTTCTGTGATATCTCTTGGTCTGTTATCTAATCAACCAAACGTTTATTACACTTCTTTTTGTCTCGACCACATTCCTTTATATCGTTTAAACTCTTCTGTGATATCTCTTTGTCTGTTATCTAATCAACCAAACGTTTATTACACTTTTTTGTCTCGACCACATTCCTTTATATCGTTTAAACTCTTCTGTGATATCTCTTGGTCTGTTATCTAATCAACCAAACGTTTAATCAACCTTTAAACGTTTAAACTCTTCTGTGATATCTCTTGGTCTGTTATCTAATCAACCAAACGTTTATTACACTTCTTTTGTCTCGACCCCTTTTTATATCGTTTAAACTCTTCTGTGATATCTCTTGGTCTGTTATCTAATCAACCAAACGTTTATTACACTTCTTTTGTCTCGACCACATTCCTTTATATCGTTTAAACTCTTCTGTGATATCTCTTGGTCTGTTATCTAATCAACCAAACGTTTATTACACTTCTTTTTGTCTCGACCACATCCCTTTATATCGTTTAAACTCTTCTGTGATATCTCTTGGTCTGTTATCTAATCAACCAAACGTTTATTACACTTCTTTTTTTTGTCTCGACCCATTCCTTTATATCGTTTAAACTCTTGATATCTCTTGGTCTGTTATCTAATCAACCAAACGTTTATTACACTTCTTTTTTTGTCTCGACCACATTCCTTTATATCGTTTAAACTCTTCTGTGATATCTCTTGGTCTGTTATCTAATCAACCAAACGTTTATTACACTTCTTTTTGTCCCTTTATATCGTTTAAACCTGTGATATCTCTGGTCTGTTATCTAATCAACCAAACGTTTATTCCTTTTTTTGTCTCGACCACATTCCTTTATATCGTTTAAACTCTTCTGTGATATCTCTTGGTCTGTTATCTAATCAACCAAACGTTTATTACACTTCTTTTTGTCTCGACCACATTCCTTTATATCGTTTAAACTCTTCTGTGATATCTCTTTGTCTGTTATCTAATCAACCAAACGTCTATTACTTCTTTTTGTCTCGACCACATTCCTTTATATCGTTTAAACTCTTCTGTGATATCTCTTGGTCTGTTATCTAATCAACCAAACGTTTATTACACTTCTTTGTCTCGACCACATTCCTTTATATCGTTTAAACTCTTCTGTGATATCTCTTGGTCTGTTATCTAATCAACCAAACGTTTATTACACTTCTTTTTGTCTCGACCACATTCCTTTATATCGTTTAAACTCTTCTGTGATATCTCTTGGTCTGTTATCTAATCAACCAAACGTTTATTACACTTCTTTTGTCTCGACCATATTCCTTTATATCGTTTAAACTCTTCTGTGATATCTCTTTGTCTGTTATCTAATCAACCAAACGTCTATTACACTTCTTTTTGTCTCGACCACATTCCTTTATATCGTTTAAACTCTTCTGTGATATCTCTTGGTCTGTTATCTAATCAACCAAACGTTTATTACACTTCTTTTTGTCTCGACCACATTCCTTTATATCGTTTAAACTCTTCTGTGATATCTCTTGGTCTGTTATCTAATCAACCAAACGTTTATTACACTTCTTTTTGTCTCGACCAAATTCCTTTATATCGCTTAAACCCTTCTGTGATATCTTGCTTCTGCGATTGAGCACTGTTTGTTTTCAAGCGATTTTGGTCGTCTCCATCTTTCGCAAACATACATAATCCTTGATACATTCCCTATCCATTTTACCGTTTAATAATATTGACAAGATTATGTCTCTATTGTTATTAATATATGTAATGTTTTATGCATTCATGTATGTAAATAGGATTTTAAGAATTCAGCTAGGTGCAGGTATCTTTGAACGAAAACTTGTATACATGCTATATATATATATATATAGAAACGAGTATATTTTTTAACATTAACCTTTCCTACACCTTTAAGTGCGCGTTCATTTTTCTGTCAGATTCGTGTCATAATCTCAGGAGATGTCGCTTCATGGCGTTTCCAATGTGCGTGACAAATTTGCTGAGAAGTGTGGCGTAAAAGGGAGGAGATGTTTTGATTGGAACTGGACTTTACATGATTGTTTTGAACGCCTGCCAAACGTAACGTAAAGGCATCTCTTTTATATAATGGATGTTTTTTTTTTTGTTGTTTTTTTTTCATATAATATTTTCGATTTTTTTATCTACGTGGGGGAAATGATTTGTGAAATTTGGTCTACTCTCGTAATTTAGGCGCGTTTTCCTTGTATATCAATGGATAAGTGTTCCTTGGAGATTTCGCTTATATGCCAATGATCAGGTTGAGCCTGATTAGCTGTTAACAGAAAAATGTATTCTGTGTATGTATATCCTATGTTAGAAATTCACTATATATATATATATATATATATATATATTTTCTAACATAGCTTAGATGTGGCACAAGGCAAAAAGTATGGGCGCCCAGTGAGAATCTAACTCCATATTCAGTCGTAAAAGCTTGCTACCTATGGCACATGGCTGTACGAGTGGTGCACCCAGTGATGAAATAACTCGCTACACTGTCATAATTGATCTAGCGAGACAAGTATTTTCTATGTATATATACATATATAAAATTACAAAAAACTCAGAAAAACGGGGTTACCTTTCGCCACAAATAAACAAAGTTTTGGAACTAGCAGAAAAAATAACTTTAGATCAACTACGAAACGCAAAGAAACGCAACATCGAACAAATTCTAGTATACCTTTCAACATACAACAAGAACAATCCAGAACTATTGACAGAAATAACAAGAAATCTAGATCTATTCAACAAAAAATATAAAATAAAGGACATACTAAAAATAAGCAAAATAGTTAAAAGTAAACGCCAATCAAAAAACTTAAAACGCATATTAACCTCATCCAAATTTAACCAACACACAATACAAGGGGATCACAAGATAACACAAAAAAGATGTGGGGTTTGTGATATCATTATATAAGGAAACTCCAATACTTTTGAAAAAAAAAAACACAACATTGACAAAAAAGAATAACTTAAACTACAACTCCGTAAATGTGATTTATGCACTCAAGTGCCCAAAATACAACAAATCCTATATAGGTATCACCCGAACACTAAACAACAGTTTCCTTTCACAAAAGCAATATTAAATTACCAGACAACAGGAAACAATTTATGTCACAACACATCCACAAATACAGCGAAGGTAAATTTTAAATTATGCTAGTATATAAAACAGATGATCACACTTACTTACAAATACAAGAGAAATTTCATTGAAACTAGCAATAAACACATCAAACCACACATTTATAACCATACTCTATACACACATTGTGGCAAAACACACTTGTCGGATCACACACACAAACACACCATACAAAATACATACAGTTACTTTATAGATTTCTTTATAATATAATACATAGAGAATGAATATATATGCACATACTAGCAAAACAAAAACATTAGACAGACCACATGCACGAACACTGCACGCCATACAAAGTGTGTGTATATATACTATCTCCTTGTAATAAAACAATATATATGTATAGAGAAGGATTATATATATGCATACTAGAAATACACAATACATAAAAATGATAAAGGTTTAAAAAGATGCAGATGACATAAAAAATAAGAATAAAGACTTTATTCCTTTTCCTTTCTCTGACCAATCCTAATTATTTTATTACCACTTAAGCAAAGGAATATTTTTCCGCCAGTCCAAAAAGAATTTGGATCACTTCCACACACAAAAGACAATGGTTAAGCATAAGAAAACATAAGAAAAAATTAATTCTTTAAATAATATTAAGAAATAACAATTCTTTTCCTGATGAAGGTCACAAGACCCAAAACCAGTGTAGCAAAAAATATGAAAATAAAGTATAATATATAAAAAAAAGCCACATTATAACCAAAAACGTTTACGGCTTTTCTTTTCCTCTTTGTCATATATATATATATATATATATATATATATATATTCGCCACCGTGCTCTTTAAAAGTATGGTTCTGTTGTTCATTTTTATGGGAACAGACAATAACGAACTCTGAATCGTCTGTCTTCAATTCAGGGACATTATTATCATCATAATGACCTCTCAGTTTTATAGCACACAACGATTTATTTGTAGCGTTTATTTAATTCGGATCAGTTTTTCTCAATCTTATTCTCGTTAATTATGTCCAAACCCCTTTTTATACTTTGATCTGTCATTAAAAACGGTTGACACGTGTTACACTAAGCACTAATAATATTTGAAATTATATAAATCGGGCGTATTCTTTTATTTTTATCATTCCAAATTCGCGGAAGGCTGATTTAAGAGAAAATTTGTGTAAAGGAACACAAGAAAAGGAAAAGAAAAAATATAAAGAAGGAAAAACTAAACTCACCGAAAGCAAATGAAGTAGTCAAATCGTCTAAATTGTATTGGTCGTTAAATGTACTGGTCGCTTAAATGGTACTGGTTGTATTTAAATGGTACTGGTTGTACTGCTCGTTTAAATGGTACTGGTCGTTAAAACTACGGGTCGTGTTTAAATGTTACTGGTCGTAAAAGCCATTTCCATATATGGAAATATTATTCATTCATTCATTGAGCATCAATGAAATTTAAAAAATCTTTATCTTAAAGCAATTTTCCATGAAACTAGGTTATCGCTCTTTTCCGTACTTATGGGAACTTCATTCTTAACATTTAGTTTGAAAATGTGTGAAACGTCAACATCCTCTGTATGTCAATATTTTCACTTCTACTTACATGTGCGATCCATATTCAGTTGTTACCCTTATTGAAAGGTCTTAAGTGATACATCTTCTGTTATTTTGTAAAGTTATTTATGATTCTGTAGCGTCATCTACCATGTTCTAAAAAAGATGACACAGTAAAAGACGTACAGGCTTTATTTGTTCGTTGCATACAGCGGATAATTTATGTATTTCTGAAAGGGAAACATAAAATCTTAGATATTTTTGTCATTTTGGATATTTGTAAAGAAAAAGATAAATCAAAAGAAAAAAATACAAATTATGTTTGCCAGGAAGAAAAAAAAAAGACGAGGAATATTTGTAATTAAAAGGAGAGAAACTGGAATTTTTTTTTAAAGCAAGATTTTAAAAAATGACATATGGAAAACTGCAAAGATGAGCAAAAATAATCTGAACAAAAACTCAAAGTGAAAGCAACACATATATTTTTGAAATCATAGACGTATATAATAAATACCACACCTGTAATATTTAAAAATGCCTAAAGAGAAGAAACGATAATATGACTTCTCTTTTATATCGAAACGTTTCAAATCTATTTCTGGAATAATCATCACAACATGAATTATTTATATTCATTTAAAATTTCTCCGAGTTTGCGGGAATATGATAACATACTGCTGTTACGATGGGGAATAGACTAAACTATCAGAAAAATAAATTTATAATGAATTCGATCTTAACCATGTATTCTATATTTGTGGTTCTGTAAAATATTAATCGAGCCTTTCGTGGTATAGATCGATAAACTCACCAATCTAGGTTCCACTGCTGTGGTTCTTGTCGTATGATTGTTTGTAGAACCTCACGCCCAACCGGTTTTGATTTCAAAGTTGTTGTTTTTTTTCCTCCTAAGCTGGTTGCTAACCAAAGCTAGAGAGCACCATTTCCTATGCTATATAACTCGAGATGCGAGAAAAGATAGATTCATAAATGTCCAACGGTTCTTTTGTCAAAAGCGAATACAACGTCGTCGGCTCGAATTTGAATCCAGCCAATCCCACTTTCGACGCCGATAGCCATCATGCTACGTGAACGTCCAGAGCCAGACGAAGACTAAGAATGTAAGCAGACGAATTTCGTAAATAACTTTTTAGTCTTCTGACGTAAATAAGCCGAGTATATGTCATAAGAAAATCTCTTGATATATTTTTAGAATATACTTTGGAAAGAAATCGGTTTTTAAATGACATTATTATTATTATGTATGATGTCCAATGTCATAATACTGGCGTTTATACGACAATACTGAAAAAAATCCTTGTGACTTGGTTTAATAATATATCTTATGAAAGTATAGCCTTATATGTTTTTGTTAGTGGCCAGAATATCAAATCATTGCATGATTAAAAAAAAAAAAAAACTCCGTTTAAATATTAGGATTTGGTTTCTGAATATTAATAACCGGCAACCTAGTAGCCTCAGATTCCACGTTTTTCACCTGAATATAGATTATATAATACCTCTTGTTTCCGAGAATTGCTTAAGAGATTTGAATAGTTTTTCTTAATCATTTTATCCCTAAGCAAGACGATAATATCCAGTGAGAGAGAATGAGAAGACTTCGGAAACCGGAAAACCAATTCTAAACCGAAAACAAGGGATAAACCTCTACTCCTGCTCAATTATCCTATTCTCACTGACATATTTAAATGTACTTAACAACTTATATTTCATATTCTTAAGAATTAATATCTTTCTTTTCGGATTTCACGATCGTTTCTCTTTCTTGCTCTAAAATTCGGATATAGACTGTTTCTTCATTCATTCTTTAAACAAAACTCTTCTCAAACGTATGTAGGGGAATTATAACTCTGATTAAATAACTATAACCCCCCCCACTAACATTCATATATACTAAAATAATCATAAAAATGAGAAGCAGCAAGACGTGGAAACAACAAAACGAGTATTATTTAATTGTTAATTTGGTTGTTATGTGGTGTGAGAGAAACGAGAAACAGTAATACTGAGTAATATTGTGAATTTGGGTTCAAATGCTGGTCAAATATAGATCAGAATCCGACAGAATGATAAAATAAAGAATAAGTAAAATTTATACAGTCTTTCTCGTATGATTTTTATAGATATGTGGAATGAGTATCCAGAAAATTTAGTTGAAAAAATACAAAAATTATCAGAGGTTTTCTTACCTCAAATTTTTGTTAAATGCTATTATACTATGGGAGCCTGAAATATGAAAATGGAGCCAGGATTTTCGTAGACGCATGCTTTGACAGCCTGTCTCTATTGCCTGCTTTTCCGATTCTGAAAATACCAAGTAATTGCGTTTGTAGAGGAGAACTATTAATTTAGAAAGAATGAATTAATGTTTATAATTGTCATAATTATTTTATTATAATTATTTTTGACGCTATAATTCATTTTTATTTATTTTTTATTGACACGACACTCTGACAGTATAATTAATTTTTTTTATTTATTTATGCATTTCTTTATGGACACAACAGGCACAAACTTAATTCATATGTTTACAAATTCGCTTCAGTTAAGTGAAAGTGCTAAAAAAAAATTATACTAAAAATACAAGAACGTCATTCTTTTGTCAAAGAATCTAAAATATCAGTAATCTGAATAGATAACCAGATGTTCGATAATTCTGTCTTCATTCTTATATTTTAATATTTATTATATTCCTTTCCCAAGACATTCATTTGCGAGAAAAAGATAAATATGAAAATTGAAAACAAATCGCTATTTTTAAATTGATGCAATGGTAATATACACATAAATGAACAGACAAAAGGAAAACGTTTCTGTACCAACACGTTTCCTTCCTTCAGGATCTTTATCAAGATAAATATGGAGATTTTATTTTGCAACTTATATTCATACAAATATTATTTTTATTCTGTCAAGCTACCTCGGATATTAATGAATCTATTCCGCCAAGTATCACGATCCTGCATCAAGATTAATATGGCGGCTTTCTGTCAGAGCAATTTGCTCTTTGACTAGGTATCCAAAGCTGTAGATCATTTGCCAAATTCTTGTTTTGCTCGTCAACAGTGTCATGGAAAGCGTAAGATTGTAGAAATATCAGGGATGGGTCCATGAAATAACGAGGAAGAAAAATACCGTTACTTCTGAATTTGAGAAATGCTCTGAAATATTCTTAAAGAGCGTTCTGTAAGGGAAAGTAAATTATGGAAGACGCTAAATGATGTGATTTATTGCGTAATTAAAATGTGAGTGGATGTTGCTGCATCTTTTTTTAATGTAATTATTATTAATTTTTATATATTTTATTTTGTTTATTTATTTATGTATTAATTTATTTTAAATATTTAAAGCTCCTGTATTTAGCGTTTTCTGATAATGTTTTAAATTTTTTATGACTATGTATATTGACTTGAGAAGGGAGCATTTCTTTTAAGAAAGGATCTTTTGAAAAATCCAGGTCGTAAGTTAACATTTTTTGGAAGAATCGATTATTGCATTTTTCGTCTAAGTAAATTCCTGTCTATTTTAATAAGTACAGCATTTTCAAGATCGAAGTTATAGATTAAGTTATTAATTAAAATGAAATAATAGTTAAAAAATAGCAACTTTTATACACTTTTGTTTGTTAGGCAATGAATTACGTCACTTAATCTCTTCTATAATTTACCTTTCCTTACACAGCAATCTTTAAGACTACTTTAGCACTTTCTCAAGTTAAAAATCTGAAAATTTGGATATTTTCCCTCTCGTTACTTGTGTGTATAAACACAAGTTACAAAAAAAAAATCTCTACCTTGGCAAAGTTACTCAAGGAACGAAATGCGTTGGTACAGAAAAACTTTCTTTTTGTCTATTGTGATTTTCCAAGCGTAGCTTAGATGTAGCACAAAGCCGAAAGAATGAAACCCCTAGTGAGGATCGAACTCACTTTTTAGTCGTAACTAATCTAGCGAGACAAGCTTGCTAACCATTAGACCACGCCGAGCTGCCCATTCTATATGTCTATTTTATTTACATTGTTTTTAAAAATGTATTTTATTTATATCTGAATGTTTATAAGTGTATGGATGCGTATGCCTGCACGCGCGTGTGTGAAGTTATCTGCCAAGCAATGTTTAATTAATTCCTTTTAAGAAAAATAGGAACCATATGGAAATTGTTACTTATCATCAGAAAGAGATAGCTGAAAATCCTTCGATACATAAAGAGGAAAGAAGGCCTGGAAAATCTAACGGTTAAGGACATACGGAAGGCACAGATGCAGAAGGTGGCAGTAATTTATTAAATGAGCTTGTAAAATGGACGGCAAAACAGAGACAAAAAGAATGGTAAAGGGACAAAGTTACATTAAGTAAGAAACGACAAGGAGTTGTGCTGACCAATGATTACGTGTTGAAGAGAGACAGTACCTAAGAGTAGAAAATGAAAGCTGAACAAGAGACCGATATGCAATGTTGTTGGTCTTGATCTGGCATCTCATCTACTGTCACACTCTCACATACCTGCCATCGCCGCCCTTTGTCTTTTCTACAAATACTTTCACGGTAACTGCTCCGACGAGCTACTTTCGCTGGTTCCCAAACTGCATGAATTTAAGCGTGCTACTAGGTGGGTATCACGGTCCCACCCTTTCACTGTCGAAACGGTTAAATGTAGCCGTCTCTTCTACTCTAATAGCTTCATGTCTCGCACCACCCGTCTGTGGAATTCATTTCCTATTACTTGTTTTTCTGATAGCTATAATCTCCAAATATTCAAATGTAATGCCAATCGACATTTCGAGATGCCCTGACTTATTCCCTGTCCTTCATCATTTCCTCCATCACGCCTCTTTACTCTCGCTCCCACTCTGTAACCCCTTGCGTACTAGTAGCACCCGCCTTGCTTGGGGTGAAATGCTTAAAAAGTGTTTAATCCCCCCCACCATAAAAAATTCAGTAGACCCACATGGATCTTCTTACAACTTGTCTCTCCAAAAAAACCGGCGCCAGTATTCAATTTGCTTTTGCCGACACGCTTACGCCCAATGATACCAATTTAAATTTTAAGGGTCCTCTTTGTCTCTATGGCAATTTTCCAAGCGGAGATTAGATGTGGCAAAAGGCTGAAAGTATGGAGCACCCAGTGAGGATTGAACTCACTATTCAATCGTAATTGATATAGCGAGACAATTACAGCACGTCGAAGTGCCCCTGAAATAATTTTCTAAGCGTAGCATAGGCGTGGCACAAGGCCGAATGAATGGAGCACTCATTGAGGCTCGAACTCACTATTCAGTCGTAATTGATATAAACACACCATTACACTACGTCGAAGTGCCCCCAAAATGATTTTCTAAGCGTAGCATAGGCTTGGCACAAGGCCGAAAGAATAGAGCACCCTGTGAGGATCGCACTCCCTACTCATTCATGATTGATTTAGTTTTATTTCCAACACTCCAAAAGAGATTTATTTCATTCAAAACTTCTTTTTTTTTTTAAATTTTAACCCACTTTAAATTACTCCAGATCATTTGTTGGTTTTGTATATCAACTGTTTGTTTGAACCATGTATAAAATTACCGTACTTATATACTGTTGATCTACTCATGTTTTGAATTCATATATTATTTCTTGAAATTGTTCCAGGTTAAATTTTGTCTATCGAATTTGTTAGGGCACTGAGGGTTAATATCAACACCCACTTAAATATTTATCTTCGTATTCATATACTTTCAGAGATATAAAATATTTACGCCAACCATTGTTACCTAGTCAGTTGATTTCATGATTCTACAGGCGTAATTGCTGGCTTGAATATATATCTTTGTAAAAAAAAAAAAAAAAAAAAAAACTGCCCCGAGAGTATATGGTTTTTCTTCTCATAAAAGAAAAACCATATACAAAATTAGCACTCCTTTTCTGAAAGAGTGTTTATGTCATCTGCGAAATCTTAAAAATAAAAGCGATGATTAAACAGACGTATTTGTTTAACTGTAAAAATTTTGTTATATTCCGTGCTAAGAGAATAAACACACATCACCAGGTGGATACTAGAAGAAAGGTTTATTGTACACAACAAATACAAAATGAAATACGGTACAGTTATACACACAGTTCAATTTAGTAGAGAGTGCCACGAATTGAAATGTCGGACGTGCTTGCGTCGTCTCGCTCTCTCATCCTCCTCTCTGACCTCGAGTCTCTCGTAAACAGTGGACTACTATACAATCATTCATTGGGGTGACTGGTTATTCCATTACATCAAATTTATAACCAACTGTGGGAAATTCCAGAATCCTACTGACGAGATATTTTACCGTTTTGATTGTAAATAACTTATATATTTTATTTGAAAGCATAAATGAGTCCTTACTTTGTATTGGTTTAAATAACACAGAAGTGATTGACAATCAGAAATAATCCCTTCCTATAAAGATGTAATAAGTGATCTTATAATTATTTTTTCTTTTATCTGAATAACCGTTAACGCGTATAGGTCTAACTGCTTGTACAGTTGACGGGATCTGGTAATGACGCATGGCTTTAAAACAAATAAAAATTTTAGTGCATTCACAGCATCATTTAAAGAAAAATATGTTCGTTATAGAAAGATTAATATCAGTTCATTTAAATAGGTGTTTCCACTTCATCATAAGATCTATAAAAAATCGTCTCTTTTTGCTAATACACTTTTTTCCCGAATTTACGCCATTATGTAACGAAGAACATAGTTAAGAAAAAGGAAAGCATTAAATTTCTCTTAAGTGGGTTACAGTCAAGAGGAAGATAATAAACCGAATTACTTTGCCTCTCAATTAGATTTGCAAAAATCAAGTGAATGAATAACGTGATCCCACAATAAACGTAAGAATTATTTAAGTATATCATATCACCCCAAGCAAGGCGATAAAGATTCTACGACGCAAAGAGTTACTGAGAGGGAAAGAAACCTATAAAAAAAGACAGAACTCGCAAGTGGTTACTGAAAGACAAAGAAAATGGAAAAATATTGAGGAGGGATAGTGAAATAAAAGGCCAGAATTCAAAGAGACTGGACATCACGATTGACGTTAAATTAATATTTTAAAAATCGTACTTGACGCGAGGAAGGCAAAGGAAGAAACTTTTAGTTGAGAATTGACGTTTACACTTACCAATTTCAATAGTGAAATTATGAGACCTAATATCCAATTTGGTACTGCACTTAAATTCCGGAAATGGTAGTACCAAAGAGGAAAGTTGATCAGAACAATTACTATGAAAGTATTTATATTAGAGCCACAGTGAAGTTATGTTACGGCGACGGGAAAGTGATTGAAGCCGAGACGCCAGTTCAGGACCGATCGTTCGTTTTTATCGAGCCGCGTCCTTTTGTAGCGAAGGCTGCTTCTTATCTTGTTGTCTCCAAATAAAACTTCAAAGTCAGCATTGCAATACGTTAAT
>CAHIKZ030001867.1:217500-262500 GCA_903632075.3 Acanthosepion pharaonis
GGGCGTTCTTTTTTTTCTTTTTGAGTATCTAGACAGCAAACGTTCATTCGTTCAAAACTTGTTGATGATAAAAGACATTTTAATCAGATTTTCCTGTTGACAGATTACTTCCAACATCAGGATGAAAGCTATAATTAAATGGATTTTGAAATTCATTTAATTTCTGTCATTCTTTGACTGGATTCAATCGAAGTCTTTGAAAACAACATGAACAATTACGCCTTCATCAACAAGATGCAGAAACTAACCCGTTGTTTAGTAGGGAATTCGATTAAAATATAATGGACATATCGTGTCTATGAAAATCTACTTTAACATATATATATATATATATATATATATGCAGTGCGACGATAGCTTATCTATCTATCTATCTATCTATATATATATATATATATATATATATATATATATATATATGAGCGTATATGTGTCTTTTAGAGAAGAGGAGACACATGGGCCTTATTCTTGAGTCTTTTGATTTTGGCAATGAGAGAATACAACAATTTACATAAATACCTGGTTTATGAAAACTGTTATATATATATATATATATATATATATATATATATATGATATCAGTACACATTTCATATGCTAAACCTCTTCAACATATTTCAGTATTAAATCCACATCCGAACAGATCCGTGCTCTAATTCGTCATGATATATATATATATATATATATATATATGTGTGTGTTTGTGTGCATTTCTTTTTTATCATCGTTTTCCCTGTTTCTATGGGAGGCAGTATTTATGATTGAAAAACGGTATATGTTGTTAATATTGTCATTTTAAGGAGTTATTGTTTTGGCCGATTCAGTGATTTGCCTGTCAATTCGATTAATGTTTGTTATATATGAATTATTTGTATGGTTGCCATATTTTAACGGTTTCCGACCGTTTCTACTTGCGGGTATCAATCTGATGCTGATTTCGCACTGCCTCTTTACAATTCTTTCGCCCACACAGGCTTTTCGCTTTTTCTTTATTTCCTTCTTACCGAACCCTTTCCTCTCCACTTCCCCTGTAGATTTCAAGGATTCCCTGGCCCACCATCATATACTTTCTTCGCCTTTGTATTTCTTTAATTTGCTCTAAGTCTTTTCAAACGTTCTCTGAAGACGTCAGTACGGGTGGTAAGCACTTACGCAGAGATATAAAATAAAAATACCATAAATAAGTACTTGCAGACAAGGCTCATTGATTAAGCGTTTGACCGAGGCAAAATGGCTTCTTCAAGCAGTCGGCCTTGATAGTGAACATCCTGCTAAACTTAAGTAGTATACATAATTACATCCTTATATCCTCTGCGTGTGTCCCCTTCTGTTTTTTTTTTACGTTATATTTTACCCTCACTATTTCTTTTTTTTTTATTTGATCTTCTCCTTAAAGCTCTGCTTGACGAAGATATTTCTCTTGTCTTTTCATACTCTTTCTCTTTTACATTACATCTTTTTAGCATTTGAAAGAGAACAAAAAAAAAAAACGAAATGCTCATTCTTTCTATCATTCTCTTTTTCACTCCTTCAAATATATTTTCTTTTTTCTTTCTTTCTTTCTTTTCCAGACCGCTACACGTTATTCAATGCCTTGTGCTTCGTTCTGTTAAAAACTGAATTATATATACATATAAACAAAAGGAAGTGTGTTTATTTGTTTGCTATACACTGCCAGTCTTACAAATTTGGTGTGCATAATCTCTGCACCAACGGGCTGATTTACATGGACCTAAAATAGGAAGAGTCAAATGTTTTCTTTCTCATATAGAGAATATATTTGGTATTAATAATTAACATTGTTTTGTGCAAGATTAAAATGTACCATTTTTATTAATGACCAGAAAAATATTGCTGTATTTTGAAAACAATTTGAAAGACAGGATTTTATCATTAATTTTTCCGACAATTAATAGTATTTCTTCGTTGTTAATTTTCTTATCGATAATCATTTCACTCCAGGCAAGACAATAAAACCAGAAAATAGCAGGAGATGAGCGATAGTAAAAGAGTTTGAGAAGAAAAAACATTATTAAGGTAAGAGGGCGATACAAGAACAGAAATTATGCAGACAGAAGACGACGACTGGCGTTAAATTTAAACATTTGAAGATTAAAGTTGGTTGGGAAGCAAGACACCGGAAGAGAGTTCCAAAGCGAAAAGTGCAAGTGAAGAAATTGTTAGCATAGAAAGTATGTTTAGATGTAGCCATTTCAACTATAAAATGACGAGACCTAACTGCCAATCTAGAGCTGCGCTTAAATTCATAAACTCGACGTACCAAAGAAGAAAGCTCCTCGGAGCAATAAGCATAGATATATTTACTGGAAAGGCACTTGAAAGTTACATTACGATGGTGGGAAGATGAAATGCTAGTCATGGCCGAAGAAATTGCAGATTTCTATCATGATTTTACAAGAATATCTATATAGCGAGCAAAAGCACCAGACCATAAGTATCAACAATATCTAATGCATGAACTTATAGTGATTTTCCAAGCGTAGGTTACATGTGGCACAAGACCACGAATGGTAGACTTATATAGGTACAAGATATCTTCTGGCGAGAAACATTGTCTATAAAGACACAGTCAATCAACCTATCTTTCACTAGACCTAGCAATTGATTCAATGTAATGCAAAAACGTCCTCTAAGATTAAGAGACAAGTTTTGTTTTGGAATCGTTAAAATTAGCATCGTATTTCTTATCCAAATTGAAGGTCATTTTTATAATCAAATTATATATATATATATATATATATATATATATATATATATTCTCTCTCTCTCTCTCTATCTATATATATATATATATATATATATATATATATATATATATATTTTGAACATAGATGTTACCACTTACTGAAGTCTGTTTCATGCTAGATGCAGTCGTCAACCCCTGACGATTGCATCTAGATGAAACACTATCGCCTCTAAGTGTTGACTCCTATGTTCATTTTTAAATTTACACACGCTCTATATCTGATATTGAGCACTTTTATCCCATAAATATAGCACATCTTAAGAATATATATATATATATATATATATATATATATATATATATATATATATATATAGTGTATATTTAGGCAGCAAATTTTTCATTGATGCATGTTTCATTAAATAATATAGACACGTTTTGTTTATTTAATTTAAGTAAGTTCCTTTCTTACTGTTTGATAAGCTTAATAGCATTATCATTGAAAGACAAAAGGAAATCACCATATTGATACATGTTTTAATCCTATCTAAGCTTTCGGCTTACATAAGCCATTATCAAAGATGACAGTTTCATTTCAATAAGTCAAACAATACACGGACGAAACAATAATGCTAGTCTGTTTTTGTTGCATGAAAGTTAGTCATTTAAGTATATTTGTGGAGATTTCGTACTTAAAATAAATAGACAAAACGGTCTATATTGATTAATGAAACGTGCATCTATCTATCTATCTATCTATCTATATATATATATATATATATATATATATATATATCAGCTATGTATCTAGGTCTGCTCTACGTTTGTATTGAGCGCTTTTGTTAGTTGTTTACTCGTATCGAGGTTTTTTCTTTGGGCTTCAGACCTGCATCTGTGCGATTTTTTGTCGACAGAAGTTCATGTTTGTAGCTCTTTCTTTTTTTTAAACCTTTTTTTCCCCTCGAGATTGATTTGATTATTAGCAAATCAGAAATTCGAGGGTTTTTCGAAATGAGTCTAGTTATCTATAATTATATATATATATATATATATATATATAGATACTCTCTTTCTCTTATAAATCTTGGCTCCTGCAAACTCTAAAATTCCCTCTCTACTCTCATATTAATGCTAACCTAATCTTGTCACTGATTATGTTCCTGTAGTCCTTTCATATATTTTTCAAAACTTTTTAATTACTCTCCCCTCCTCTCTCTGTGTCCCTGTCTTTCTCTCCCCTCATATTTTCATCACACCCGATGAAGCCTTGACTTCAGTTTACACATACTTAGAATTTCAATCAGCTTCCTTCATTCCTTCTTCACATCACAAACTATGTAATGAGAACTACACTGGCTTTTTATTATTAATAAAACGTAACCAATAATCATTAAATTTAAAATCACCTCCTGACTATTTTTATTTTTCCCAATGACTTTTATGTTGGCTTATTCATATTTAGTCATTTATTTATATATTAAGCCTAATTTTCATCAGTAAGACATCTATAAAACTTGTTACATGCACATGAGATTTTGGAATACATTTGCCTTTATTGTCAAATATCTTCTACAAATGTGGAACATGCTACAAAGAGGCTCATTCGAGAGCATATAATTGGCAAAATGCCTGCATTACTTTGCTGAATCGATTTATTTCTACACTGCTTTCTATCTCAGAAACACAATTTTAATTACGAAATGAAATATCCACCGATTAGTGTCTAGTAAGTTTAACGCCTCATCATGGATTTTACAAGTAAGCCCGCATTTTAAATTGATTTGAATTCTTTAGCGTTTCTAGTTTCTTTGCATTGTTTTACTCAAGGAGTGACCAAGGCTAGCAACAGCTAGTTGAAATATTTCTATGAAATAAATCATTCGTTGGAACTACAAATTTTTCTTTTAATTATGCAACTACCAACGGAGACAATCGTCCTAACTTTGATACGAATAAGGCATGTACCTCGCTAAAAAAAAGCGTAGGCTCTGACTTTGTAAACGTCATCAACTCGGTTTTCTCATTGATTTGAATTCTTAAGTGTTTCTAGTTTCTTTGCAGTGTTTTACTCAAATTAAATGAGTGAAGAATTTCCATGAAATAAATCGTGCGTTGGAACTACAATTTTTTTTTTCTTTTAATTAAGTCCTCATTTTGTTTGAAAGAGCAAAATTCCTTGTTTTTCTTTGGGTCTGTTGCGACAAATCTGAAATCGAATTTCTGGCCTGTAGGTACTCAGACCATAGCCGGAAGCTTAATACTTGTAAAATCTGTAATCATCGCATTGCAAATATGCAATTATTCTTCCTACCTACATTACAATGACTGCAGTAGACGGCTTACATCAAGACATCACTTTCTGAACATACACAACACAGTATAGCTACCTAGTGAACTCACCAATTCAGTATTGCATCAGACATTGTGTTAAGTTGCTGATAACTCTCATTATAAAAACGCCAGAACGTGACATTGTGATCTACTGGCTTTTAAATTAGCTTGCAACATTAAAATACACGTGAATAATGGTGGATAATTATTTTGCCAGTAACTCAGGTGTAATAAGATTTTTGAAAATTCCAAAACTTTTTGTTATTTCTTTTTTTTCCCTGCACTACAATGCGTTTTCATCACAATAGAGAAGGTGGAAAATCGGTCTGCACTTGATGCCTGCCATAACCAGAAGCATACTTCCGACGAAAGAAAAAGTCTTCTATATAAAAAAAAAAAAAACCAAACTAACGAAGGTGTCATTACGAGTCTCGCATTGACAACTCACATTGATAGTAACATTTTTAACTTATCTTTTTATACTTTAAATAAAAAAAAGCATTCTTTGGCTGACATGTACGTATCGACTTACTACGACGCTGAGTTTGACTTCTTAAACCAGTCTTGGATAGATTATCAATGAAGACTCCCTGTTTAAATACACCAGCTGTTAGCGTAACGATATGTCTGAACATAATTCGGACCTAGATGGGGGTTATCACCGTCTTTATTGAAGCACGTAAAACAACTGTCATCTTACTTCTTTACGTGGACAATGGTTGGTTTCTTTTAGCTGCTTATTAAACTTTATGGGTTATTTCATGCCGAAATCTAAGCATTTGTACGTAATTTTATGCTTTCAACTAACGATTATTGTACATAATTTTATACCATCAAGCAAAGGTATATATATATATATATATATATATATATATATATATATATATAAAATGTATGGTTGGTAATTTTTCTATAAAAATTTATTTTATTTTATTTTTTTAGTGTTGCATTGATTGTGATTTTGCTATAAAAATGTTATTTTTTTTTTGAGGGGAGATTTGGAAGAAACAGAAATTAAGATGTGATTCCAATTTGCAAATATTTAATATGTATAACTAATAAAAACAATGTTCACTGCCCATGTCGTCAGTTTATTTATTCAACAAACAGAACAAAGGGATAATAGTTGTTTTTATATATATATATATATATATATAAAATATATATATGTTATATATATATATATTAAAAAAAAGAATATAGTGGTTCCATGAAATGTTAAAAGTATGTATAAAATTTTATTTGCAAACGTTTTTTGTAAAACAAAGCATAATATTTATTTCTAAAAAAATCCACATTACAACTAAAAAACGTTTAAAACAACCCTTTTTTTTAATATATATATATATATATATATATATATATATATATATATATATATATATATATATATATATATATATATATATATATATATATTTTATCTATTATATATATATATATATGTATATATATATATATATATACTGCTCTGTACGTTTCTGGATGGCAGACATCTGTTTAAAATGTCTAATGAACAAGCTTTATTATTTTAAAATAATTTAAAAAAGTACGAGTCTTAATGTGATATGAAAAAGAGGAGGAGAATACGAAGAAGAAAGAGAAGAAGGAGGGGAAAAGAAGAAAATCTAGGGTATTACAAATGTATCGGTGGAGGGGGATATGAGCTTAAGAGGAATTTTTGTATGCATGCAACGGCTCGTGATTTCGGACCTGTGGTTCATGTTAATTGTTTATTTTTTTAAATAATATAGCATTTGTTAGTTATTTTAAAACAAAACAAGTAAGACATTGGGACGTCACTTGATAAAAACTGCCTGAAGATACCGTAAGGTTGAAACTAACGTAGTAGAATCAACTGATCTCCTCATTTTTTTAAAAATAAAAAGGTCTACATGTTATTTTTAACACGTGTATTGAGCGCTTTTTAATATTAGTGTTTCCAGGTTTAATTGAACCATTATATATATATATATATATATATATATATATATATATATATAAGGAATTTCAATATATATGTACGCTTTCTCACTGACGTGACGTTGTTTTTCACAGTCTTTCCTATAAATATTTTCATGGCAACTTTTCTTATAAGCTTTTTCCCTGTTTTCCCGACTACATGAATTTAAGCGTGCTACTAGATTGGCGACTAGGTCTGTTTTGAACTAACTAGATGCAACCACCACATCTGGTGTAACAGTTTCTGCTCTCGCTCTTCCCACCTGTGGAACTCCTTTATGATTTCTTGCTTTCCTGTAACTATAATCTTGAAAAATTTAAATACAACGTCAATAGCCATATACATTTCTTCTATTTCTTTTTTCCCCTTTCCTCAATTTGCCTCACTTAAATTCTTATCATTCTATTTCCCTTCGTGTAACTTCCTGCGTTTTAATGTCATTATCGCCTTGCTTGGGGGGAAACGATTAAAAATAGATTGAGTTCAACCTCTCATTTGTCCTGATAGTTCCTAACTGTAAAAGAACTTAACATTCGAAGTTATAATTTATATCTGGATTTGAAAATGAAGCTCTACCATCGGTGCGAACTACGTAAATAGATATTTACGTATTTCACACGGACCCCAGTGTAACTACTAAAACAGGAACTAATGTGTAGAATTTAAAGTAAATTATCTTCGTTTAGGGCCAAATTTATCTTCCTATTTCAAACAACCCCACAACTTTGCTCTTTTTCCTTTATAAACTTCAGTTTAACAGATATACTGAGACGTTTTCACACTCTTAATATTAATAGATATTTTTTTCTTTTTTAGTTATATGGTTTTTCAAAATTAATTTTGAAAAAAATATCTTTGATATACAGTGTAACCCGTATATAAGAGAGATTTTCGCTGGTCCCAAATTAGAGCCTGTGTTAATGTATATAAAATAGACCAAACCCGGATATAAGAGACTTCTTCTCCGGTCCTGACAGCTCTCTTATATCCGGGTTACACTGTATAGCCAATGGTTTTGAAAACAACATTTCACTTTCTCTGACTTTTGACAAGATCAGGTGGAAACACTGGTTCTCTTCAAGTCAAGGAGTTAAGCAACTTCATATGGGTGACCGCTTGAGAATGCCAAGTTCTACAAGCTTGGATGTGCGACATGCTGATAGTGTAATGGATGACGTCTCGTAATTAGAAATCGGAGAGTCGAGTTTTAAATTTCAGTCGGTTTCCTTAGATTCACTTACACGCAAATATCTTTGGCTTATCAATAATCGAAAAGCGACATAATCGCCAAAGTATGCTACATATCCGTCCTACCGACATGAGTTAGGTAATAGCGTGGTAATGAGTTAGGTAATAGCGTGGTAATGAGTTAGGTAATAGCGTGGTAAGCTGGGGGCCCATTCTTTTTCTTTATCTGGTGATGGCCTACGTACCTTTACAGATCTTCAATTGCCGTTTGAAATTCCCCGCTTAATAAGCTGATATCTTTAGCCAGTAGTTCAATGAAGGTACATGCTGGTCTCCCGCAAGATCGTTTCCATGCGGAGGCTCCTGGAGTTAAACTTTATGAATGATTGCGTTCTTGGTTCTATAGCAATGGCCGTTAAATCATGCCTGCATTAACTTTCAGTGTCACTATATGGCATTTGGTTAGTGATATAATGTCGCCAAATGACACCTTCCATGACTCTCAACATCTTGGTATCAGCCCCGTCAAGTTTCTTGTTCAATGTGTTCCTTAAAATCCATCCGCTGGAGCCGTAATATTATGATTATAATTTTAAGATAATGTATGGGAAAATGTGGGATTATTTCCAAAAACGAATATTCAGCAGTTAATATTTTTCAGTTGTATTCCCGATGACTTAGTCAGTTAGTACACACATTCCTTTTCCAGTGGTTAATCATTATAGAATCATTTGAGTATTACACGTGGCATCAGTTTAGAATCCATCTGTGTCCTTGATTTGCTTATCTTTTTTAAATCTTTAATTTTGTTGAATACGAAACAGTGATAAAATGTCGATGCCCGTCTCACATTCCAATTTCTAACCAAACCTCCAATCGGTTGTTAATTGGGGCAAGAATTGGCTGGTCAACTTTAACGCCTCAAAAACAAAACTACTCTCTATTAATCACCATAGAGATCCTTCCCTGCCCTATTAGAATGTCTGATAGTCAACTTCTTGAGAGCAACTCCCTGCGTCTGCTCGGTCTCACGTTGACTGCTGACCTGAGATGGAACAAATACATTGAGTCAATTGCTTCGTCCACCGCAAGGAAAGTTGGCTCTCTGTGTCGCGCCAGGAAATTTTTCTCCCCGGAATCGATATTTCAAATATACAAATCAACCATTCGCCCTTGCATGGAGTATTGCTGCCATATATGGTCTGGGGTACCTTATGTTTACCTCGGAGTTCTTGACAAGATCCAGAGACGGATATGTAATATAATTGGCCCTGATCTGGCATCTCGTCTACAGTCACTCTCTCACAGACGCGCCGTCGCCTCTCTCTGTCTTTTCTACAAATACTTTCATGGTAATTGCTCCGATGAGCTGCTTTCAGTGGTTCCCAGACTCCATGAATTCAAGCGCCCTACGAGGCTGGCATCCCGCTCCCACCCTTACAATGTAGAAACTTTTAAATGTAGCTGTCTCTTCTACTCCAATAGCTTCATACCTCGCAATTCTCGCCTGTGGAACACCCTTCCCAATTACTGTTTCCCTGAGAGCTATAATCTCCAACTATTCAAATGTAATGTCAATCGACATCTCCAGTTACCTTGATCTATCCACTATCCCTCTCCTCATCCTTTCTTCTATCACTCCTATCTGATCTTGCTCCAAATCTCCTGCAACCCCCTGCATCCTAGTGGCTTCACGTCTTGCTTGGGGCGTAATGCTTTAAAAAAATTCCGTTTTGGTTGCGAAATGAACTTTAAAAATGGAACCCGTGTTTCTTCAATGTCTGTATTATTCACAGTGAGATAAATGTTTCGCCATTGAAAAAAAGAATCGTTCATAGGTAAACTTTTATGACGGTACTTATAATACTTTATTTTCTCTTTATGTTTTTGCAGTGTAGATATTCTTCTTCTGATGCAGCACAGAAAAAATACTTATGTGACACTTCACGAGCCATGCTCGTTTTTTTTTGTTTTTCTATCCCAACAGACGTTGTGATTATTTCCGTGTATATCAATATGAGATCTTTGTTTTCAATATGTGATGGAGAATAGGTCTTACGCATGTATGAACCATAAAAACAATATTTTGCAGGTTCTGAGTCAGCAAGACATTTTTTTATATATTTTCCTTCATCTTGACGATCAGCTGAATGGTTTAAATAACAACCTAAGATGATGCCAGTTACTTATTCAGCTGATAACTATATTTCCTCTCGAATCTTTTCGTATTTGTATAAGTTTTAATGGATATGAAAGAAAAATAAAGATGGCGGAAGGAAGGAATGAAAAGAACGTAGGATAAAATACAGAAATGTTCATTAAAACAAAGTAAAGAGAAAGAACTATTTCCCATGAAAGCTTTGGTATATTTTCAGACGATTTACTGATGAATATTTACGATAGTTAGTTTTCTGTTTATTTCCTTTTTTTTAATAATAAAATAGAAAACAATGGGTGGGAGAGATGTATTCTTTCTTTTCTAACCGAAAATCTTATAAAGAATTTAACACTAAAAATATCTTTTTGTAGTTAATATTTCAGTTGCTATCATTTTCTGATTTTAACTTCTTACTGTTTATATATTTATGGATGCGTGTTGGATTAGACAATAATGCGTAGCATTTTCACAGAACTTCTACTGTCGCCATTTTTTTTTTTGCATTTTCAAATGAAATCGTTACACTTTATTTCGAAATAACGCCAGCAGGCGAACGTGCTTCTTTTGATATATACTATTTATCAAATTATTTCTATTTTCCGTATTATGAATATTAAACCATTTTCTCTGAGGTTATTCGGTCGATTTTTCAAATTTCTAAACTCAAATACGTTGACGTTAACCATAATTTCTGGCAACAAAAGCTCGATTTGTTAACTTGATAATCTCCTAGAATATGACCACTATAGTCATTTCGTTCTCTACTGGATGTCCCATCATGTGTCTTACAAGATTTAATAAGTCAGTTTTGTTTTCGTTATCCTGTTCAAAATATATCAATTCAAAGCCGGTGCAGAAGTATAACAAATGAAATTCATGATGCTATAGTCCTTTGTTTCTTTCCCACACAATTCTCTACTTTCTATTTATTTAAATTATTTACACTCAAATATTACCCTCGCCTTTTTTTTTTTTTTTTTTTGTTATTATAACAACGTTTCAGTTGTTATTCTTGTCGGCCTTCTTCAGATGTTTGTTTAGCATATCAACTACTTACGGGTCATTTAATGTCAAAGTTAATTTTCTTTTGACCAATACTAATTCTTTTTACAAAAATGTATTTCCGGTATTTTTCCTTACAGAAATGTATTACTGGTATTTTTTTTTTTTTTTTTACAAAAAGATATTGCTGGTTTTTTACTATGAAAATGTATTGTTGGTATTTTTTCCCTTACCGAAATGTATTATAGTTAATTTTTTATTATTTATTTACAAAAATGTATTACTGGTATTTATTTTACTATGAAAATATATTGATGGTATTTTTACTATAAAATGTTTATACCTTTATAGTATTTTGACCCCAATTTGTGGATTAACATTTGCCCATAGCTGGGATCATAACAGGTCCTGCCACCCCTGTTAGGGTGGACCTGGGAATAACAACAATTAAAAGCTGGTTCCACGCTCCCCAAATCCTCCTGATCAGAGACCTTGCTGCCGGATGTAGTTTATCGTCATACTCAGGACGGGTCAGATGTTTGTCGATATGGATAACTTTCAGTGAATTTCGAGCTGATATTTTTATTCAATGGTGATAGATTGTTGTCACTCCCCTTTCCAGGTCTAGGAATATTTCCTCTTGTTCGTAATTGGTATTGCTCAGTAATTTCTCGTCAGTATTCCAATCTCTGCACCACCAAACCCAGGGATTGAACTCATAATTAAAATGTTACGAAATTCCCGAACCAACGCTTTAGTTTCGTCGTTTTTTTTCTTTTCTTTTTTTTTCTTTCTCGTAGCCAAACCTGAACGTTAATTTGTGGATGGCCGTCCTGGGTATGATGATAAACTACATCCGGGCTCAGGGTAAGATGATAAACTACCTCCAACAGCAAGGCCTCTTATCATGAGGTTTTCAGGAACGTGGAGCCACCTCTTAATTGCTGGTGTTCCTAGGTCCACCTTGACCCGGGGTGGAACATCTATTAGGGTCGAAGCTATGGGCAAATAGTTAACCCCGAAACTGAGGTAAAAAGCATTATAAAAGTGTAAAAATAGGTTTTAATACTAGAAACACTTCGTAAAAATTTATTACCAGAAATAAATTTTTGAAGAAAAAAAAATTATTACCAGCAATACAATTTTTTTAAAATAATATTACCAGCTATACATTTTTGCGGAAACAAAATTTAACAGAAATAGATTTTTGACAAAATAAAAATATTACCAGGAAAAAAAATTGTCGGCATTAAATGACTAATTGAGGTTGACATGCCGTAAAAGAAAAGAAAAACTTCGTGGATTTGATGACATTAATAATAGTAATTGTGAGTCGGATCTTTCGACCGAGTAACACAGATTTTATTTCCAGTGAGTCCAAGTCTACACTACCCAGTAACGGAACACACAATTGCTACTTCGCCAAATTCATGAATAAAACTAACTCTGATGTTAATCTTGTATATAGTTAAAGGTTGTAAATACGTCATGTGGTAAAGCGTTTGTGTTTTACGCTGTTATGTGCCAGCTTTGGCAAAGATGTGAAATATATCTTACTTGACTTGACACAAAAAGAAAAGAATTAAATAATTAATATGACAAGTTGTTATTGCTAGTATACGGTGCCGAGTCGTTTTCTCTGAGCAAGACTCTCGACTCCCGCGTCTATGACTTCGAGACCTACACACTCAGGACTATGTAGTAAGAGATCTGGTCCGAAATGAGCACTCGCCAATCGATAGTCCTAAACACCATCACTTAGTGTCGCGTTCGTTGGCTCGTTCACCTTGCACCCTGATGACCACCCTACAGGAGTCATCTATCACTTCGAGCTACCATCTGTAAACTGGCGGGAACCTCGCTGCAGAGGACGCAGCCGTTGGAAATACGTCATTCGCCAGGGCTTCTAACAGGATGTTCCGACGCTCTGCCAAGACCGTGAGAGCTGGAGGATGTCCCGACGCTCTGCCAAGACCTTGTGAGCTAGAGAGACAAGGTGGCTCTCGTGGGCTCAAGGCCTTCGTGCCATGAAATTTAGTAGTAGCAAATGTTAATCCACAAATTGGGGTCAAAATACTATAAAGAAGAAATCCTACATTCCAAAAATTGAGACTTCTGCTGTGAAAGAAATCACACCTAAAGACGTATGAATATTATGTAATATTTGAATACTTGAAAACGTTACACATGTAAATGATGATGATGATCATCATCATCAAATCGACTGCAGTCGGATATCTATGACTAGTCTTCGATTTACACTATTGCCTTCCACTGCTGTTCAAGGACTCCGATTGGGAGATTACAGGTTTTAAAAAGCATGCAACCACCGCTTAACTGACGTAATTTCTAGTTCCGCCCTGATCCGAGGTGGTAGCACCTGTTAGGGTCCCAGCTATGAAAAAATAGGGAATCCCCATCCAACAAACAACTATCAACAGTTTTTTTAAAAAGTGCAATAATACATTTTAATAGAAAAATGACAATTAATTTAATATTAAAAATATAAAAATATATATATATATTTATAGTAAGATTACCAAAAATATCTTTTATTATCTACATAGTATATATCTAAAAACATACCTTATTAAAGGTATTGATATGCCGCTAAACAAAATCAACTAACCGACGTCTATTACACTTTGCAAGTAGCACGTTGTATAGGCTATTATCTTCAGTCAGTTGCTGAATGGAGGTACGTGCTACCCCCCCCCACGCAAGATTGTTTCCCTGCGAAGGTTCTTAGAGTAGAAACTTGTGAATGACTGCATTCCTGCTTCTCCAGGCATGTCTGCAGAATGATACACGAATTTCATCGTCACCTTCAAAGTCACCGTATAACATTTGGTTAGTGATATATTGCTGCCAACTGACAACTTTCACGCTTGTCAACATCTTGGTATCAACCCCATCAAGTTTCTTGTTTAATGTCTTCGTTAGAGTCCATGTTATCGAGCTGTAATATTGTGGCCGCAATTTTAAGATTTATGGTAAAATATACGATTATTTTCCGAAAACGAATATCTAATTCAGCAACAATTGTTATTCAGTTGCATTTCCTGTGACTTGATAAAATTAGAAGTCGCAAATTTTATTAAAGTTTTTTTTTTCTTTTAGCGACAATAAAACCTTGCCGCTGACAGTAACGTTCCGACTCTAGGCGATCTAAAATAACAAGTGGTCATACACATCATCTTTTACCACCACCCCGCATACCAGAGGAGGAATATTTGTCATGTTCTTCCTCTAACCGTAGTGTTCTTCCCACATCTAAATACTGATCAAACTCGAAGCTATTTACCTTCGATGATCAGATGAGAACCGACGCTTCCAGCGTGACTTAATCGTAAACGACGATCAAAAAGAAGATTAATAGAGAATCAATAAACAATAATCTCTTCTTCATGATCTGATGCCGAGTTCATGTGTCATTTGATGATAATATAAAATTCTTTTCAAGTGTACATTGTGTTTTTAACAAATTTGGCAAGGGAAAGTCAGCGACCGTTTCATTGCCAGTCAGATTTTCCACAAATTAAGGAAATGGCTATTCGCCCATTCTACACATTAATGAACGTCTGTCCAATCTTTTTATCTTGTCGCTAGCGAATGCAAACAGGGAATGTTTGCTTTTGAGTGTGCGAGAAAAATGGACCTTGCAATTGCTTAGGTTCAATGTTCAGAGTGTTAGATTAGATTAGAAAATTATACATCCATTCATATTTTCTCTATTTCTCCACACACACACACACACACACACACACACACATATATATATATATATATATATAGATATATAGTGATGATACAATATGTTAATCCGTATGAAATGTCCAGGGGGATATAGATACAGGGAGAGCTCTATGTTCAAAGACAGAGCAAAATTATTATTAATTAAAGAATATCAAACACTTAAAATCCTACATGTAATAATTTCTATTTCATGTTTTTAGAGGTCTCATAAAATAAAATTTATGACATTTTAAGTGTTTGATATTCTTTAATTATATATATACACACACATATATATATATATATATATATATATATCCACAGACACACTCATCTGATGGCAGTCTGCTGTCTAAACGAGGATGCCCACCATACAGGTGTCGGCGGATCAGGTTTTTCCCTACCCAACAACACCTGAAAGCCAAAGGGTACCCACGCGATCTTTTATAGCTAGTCACCTCTCAGAGGACATTATGTGGTCTCTAGACGCCAGGCAGCCTTGATCCAACGAAAATAACGAGTCATGATAATTGAACATTATCTGTCGCATCCGGTTCAAATAGATTGACTTTTATGCTCGAATCATATCATAATGATATAATATATCATATATAACATAACATAATGATATAACCTTTGCTACGGCATGACAGAAATTATTCATATCCCTTTTATATTTGTGATATTTAAAAATATTTTGATTACAGGTGGGCTTTCTCTGACCTAATCAGACATATAAAGAAGAAAGTTAAAGATACAATACTTGAGTAATAGGAAGAAATGAAGAAAAACTGGTATTTATTGTGGTATTTATTTGATTACAAAATGTATCATCAAATCTATCTATACCTACGTTCTAATAGCAAATTACAAAGTGTTTCTTACTGATCACAGCTTGCAACTAGTTGTCATAATGCATCCCTAGAATCCAATAAATTTCAAAATTCGTTTTGGCCCATTCCTCGTTGGCTGAGTTCTCCATATTTTGAAGACATTAGGATTTAATTGTCATTCCTCATGTTTACACCTCTACCGTCATATGACATTGAAAACTATTTTTCGTCCGATTATTGAAGTTAAACAACGCCAAACCTAGACAGTACCTAGATCAGAGATCGCTTAGGAATACCAGATTCTGTAAGCTTGAATAACGGGTGATGTAATGGATATTATTTCGGAACTGGAAGTCGGTAAGCCGAGTTACAATTCCATCTCTTCTCCATCAACTTAGGGGTTAATTAATGGGATTTTTATAAGTAAGTCGTCATTATCTCCAATTATATTCTCACTATCTAAAGATATTTGCTGGCTTTAAATAACCTTAAAAGTTTGATAAGCTTTAAAAAACTAAACCAATTAATCATTTCAGCTCTACAAATTCTCAATGACAAGGTTAAGATGTGGACAGCGGCTTAGTCTTCAAGAGGCGGAGTCTGTGTAACAAGATAGGAGAGTATGAGCAAAGACAGGTTGTAAATATGTTACGTAGATCAATGAAAGACAGGAAGTCGTGGAGAACTTTGACCATTCACGTCCTTACTAAACATGGCGCATACAATAGAAAAATGAATCGCTGGTTGTATAAGCAATTATATATGATTTTAGGCTTATATCAGCGTTATAGTTAAGATGAAACCCACACTTAAGATTTCTGTTAGTGTAACTAATTTTCCACTGAAATTTTACGTCTGCTTCATGTGACTAGTCAGGTGTTTTTTTCTTCAAGTTTCGTTATTTTCTGCGGGAATTGGATTTTTAGTCCTTCAACTTGGAAATAATATTAATATTGTATAACTCTAAAATTAGTCCTATATTTAGATGCAAAGTAACATGTTTCTTAATGTCGAAATAGTATCTTTATGCTGAGTGGTACAAAAATTGATTTAAAATATTAGCTTTCTCGTTTTTTACTGATTTTTTTTTTCTTTGTGCGAGAACTTAATTGTAACCTAAGTATCAATTACTATGCATTATTGAATGTAATCAATTTTTGCAATTCATTTATTGATATGCTACGGCAACCAAATCTTTCCTACTCTCTATCCATCGATATCCCAGTTTATATATCATTCGTTAAATGTATTTACCAATAAATATTATCACTTAAATCAAGTCATTTATTTTCTCGCTATACTTTTGTCTAAATTTCATAATCTATAAATTTTCTAGATTGGCTTAGTATGCAAAAATACAGAAAGCGGGAAAGATTATAATGCGCCAAACTTTTTAGAAAGTCGGACCTGTTTTTTTTTTATACTTGAACGTCCTGCTATTCAAAATCATCTACTGGAAACGAACTGAAATACTCAACTGTCTCATCTACTTGAGAAGATATTTATTCAGTTGTAATTATGTATGTATTCCATCCGTTTTGCTATTTCTGTTTATTTTATTATCTAAGAAGAAAGCTAGAAATATAGATGGAAATACTTAGCTTAAAAGTGAGTAAGCCAAATGAAAATTTCCCAAGAGACAACGTAAATAGTTACATATCAACCTCTCTAGAAATACAATCATTCTGAAAGTACTCGTGCTGTTATTTTTCTTCCATTCAAACTTCTAATAAGGCTATGAATAAAAACAAATAATTCTAGTGAATATTGGCAAAGATATGCCAGTCTTTGTTCTTTTATATCAGAAATATTTTTAATATTTAAATTGATATGTTACTTAAATGTGGTAAAATTTACAGTATCCGGCGAAAAACGTAAACTCAAATTGTATATTATAAATATTATTATTTTATGTACCATGTGTTTCAGGGTATGGGCGACCATAATTCTCCACATCTTCCTATATTTTGTCATTCTTAACTTTGGTGGCTTACTATACATTCACTCTAAATCGTTAAGTAGGTTACGACTCAATCTGACCACTTGGGAATACCAGTAAGCGTGAATATACGTGTGGTTTGGTTTGACGGCATGTCGACCTCAATGGGTTATTTCACACCGACAATTTTTATTGTTGGTAATATTTTGTTTAAAATATCTCTTTCTGGTAATATATTTTTTACAAAAAAATCTAATACTGGTAAAAAGATTTTCTTCAAAAATCTATTTCTGTTAATAATTTTCTTTCAAATAGGTATCGCTGGTAATATTTTTTCTTTTTTTTTTTTCAAAAAATGTATAGCAGGTAATATTTCTTTCCAAAATATGTATAGCTGGTAATGTTTTTTTTTATTCAAAAATGTATTGCTGATAATATGTTTTTCAAAAAATGTATTACTGGTAATAATTTCTTTTACAGATTTTTCTGGTATAAAAACCTATTTTTATACTTTCATAGTGTTTTGACCCCAGTTTGGGGGTTAACTATTTCCCCATAGCTCGGACCCTAACAGGTGCTACCACCCCGGGTCAGGGTGGACCTGGGAACACCAGCAATTAAGAGGTAGTTCCACGCTCCTCAAAACCTCCTCATCAGAGGCCTTGCTGTTGGGCGTATTTTATCGTCTTACACAGGACGGTATACTGGTGGTGTAATGGATAACGGCTCAGAATTGGAAATCAATTCCTGTTGGGTTTGTTATATTCACCCTTGGTAAAATCCGCCTCCCCACCCCCGCCAAAAATGGGTTAATTACAAGGACTTGTATCCGTTTATAGTTATTATCTCCCCGAAAATTCTTACAATCTAAAATATCTCCTGGGTTCTTATAACCGGAAAAGGGTTGATAAGCCGTAAAAACGCCTACATTTCTTTCCTCATTCCCAGAAACTTCAGTTCTCTCTTTCTAAGTGTAAATACAGGGTGTTTCCCAAATGTTGTAACAAAGCAGCGGCCTCTCAGATGGGGAGAGTTCGAAGAGCGTGATTACCTTGATGATGATGATGAGGAGGAGTAGTAGTTCCAACAGGATGGTGCTCCTCCTCATACTGCTCAAGTTGCCATGGCATGGTTCCGTGAAAATTCTGGGGAGCCTCTCATCCGCTACAAATCTGAAGTGGAATGGGCACGTTACACACATGACCTGAACTCCCCAGATTTCTTCCTCTGGGGGTTCCACAAAAGCAACGTCTATCAGAGCACATCTTCCACCATTGCTTCATTGAAGGCAGCTATCACTGCCAAAATTCAAGCGACCAACCAGTGGGGAATGAGCACACGTTATCAGCAAATATGCATTCAACTGGGCTTTCAACTGAACGGCGAACGTCTGGAGCATGTCACTCTCGGGCTTCTCTTGAGATTTTTGGTTCATGTTTGAGACTAAATGGTTCCAAATCTTAAAATGTTATCCTTTTACATTTCAATAAATGTATTTCCATTACTCTATCATTTCTTTTCCATGATTTGTGTCCGATCATTTTGTTTCTAAAATTGTGAACCCCCCCTCTGTATATAAACTTATGTTAAATGAAGCAAAGATCTCCAAAAATAATAACTTCTTAACGGCTTTTCCAAACTCTCAAGATATTTCCCCGATCACTACAACCTTTGTAGTTTAAAAATTGTAATATTAACCATTATCTTCCACTTGTATCAATTATAAAGTACTCTTTAACGTATCCCTCTACATCTAGTGGCTCCCGGGTCTTGTATAGGGTGAACCTTATTGTAAAAAAAAAAAGTCACTCTATTATCTGTGAGATTATTAAAAATCCACTGGCATAAACAACAAATATTTACTGGTATTTCGATCTGGTGTAAGGTTGGCAAGCTTGTCTTGCTAGTTCAATTACGACCGCGTACTAGTTTAGATTATGACTGCCTTCTCTATACTTCCGACCTTGTACCACATCAAAGCAAAGCTTAGTAAATCGCTATACAGCAGATATTTTGTTCTTGCTAACGATGCTTTCCAATTCCTTAATACATTCTCAAAGACATTTTGCTCTCTTCATACTCTACTTCGAAATTCTGTGCCATATTTTCCGTCTTCCATTACTACACTACCTAGATAGTTAAATTTCTCTATCTAATTGATTCTGACGTTCCTAATACGTAACTCCCGCCTGTGGCTATCTCATTTAATGGCGACCATATATTGTCTTCTTGCAATTTATGGATAGTCCTTTTTTTCATATTTTACTTTACTCCCTTGTCTAAATCGATTTTCTGTCTCAATTTGCTATTCAGAAATGACATTGTTATCTAAAAATATATCTATATAAAGACAATAGAAAAACTTATTTTATCCGTCGCGTTTCATCTTCTAATGGCCTTTATAAAGACAAATGTAAGGATTTATGAATAGAAATACTCCTTTGATAAGCCAATATACATAATTAAAATATTTTTAAAAATTAAAAGGAAACTGATAAATTCAAAACCTCTTATTTAAAATATAGAATATATAAAATAGTCTCTAATTAAAATAATATAAATAATAATTGAATTATAAAAAAATTCAACAATATCAACATTTACTTGTTTTCGTTTAGTAGACATTAAATTACATCAGTTATTAAAATCTGTTAGCATCATCCATAGTTTACCTTAACTTAAAGTTAACCTAGAGTATATTTATGAGCGTTCTTAAATTTTAAAAATCATATATACTTGGTGAAAAACAAAATCCTTACATTTGCCCCGGTAATGTTCATCGGACGACGAACCGTGACGGGTAAGTATTCTTTTTGTCTGTATATATATATATATATATATATATATATATAACAAAAAAAAGAGAGAAACCGCAAACATTTTTGGTGATAATGTGGACTTGTTTTAGTATATATATTATAATCTTCATATTTCAGGCAAATAAAAGGGAAAAAATTCCTTATGCTCTTGTAATGTCTCATTGTTCGTTTTTTGTATTAGTGAGCCTTGAATTCTTTTCTGGACTGTTGGCAAAAGTTAATCTCTGCCATTATGTTTGGTATTAGAGCTGATAATGATAGATGTGTTGATGAGAGATGTCTTCCTATCCCTGTTAGCCTTCATATGCAAATTCCCTCCCCATATATACATAGAATACACACACACACACACACACATATATATATATATATATATATATATATACACATATTAATTTACGTAAAAATATAATTGTTTATCATTTTTTATACGTTAAATTATATAATGGTTTATCAACATAGTGATCAGGAGTTATTTTAAGCAATAATTATTGTATGAAAATATTTTTTTTAAATTACTATACTAATCTTCATGGCCGAGATTGAAAAACATTTTAATATTAGTGTTATTAATTGTTCTAAAAAAACACACAGCATTAGCTGTTGTAAGTGTAAAAAAAATTAGAACATTTTTTTACCGTCTATAATAAGCGGTTATGAAAGAAAATATATATTCTATAATAATAAATACAAGTCTAGGCCCTCATTTCGGCCCTCAATGGTAAAACAACAAATCAATTCTTCCATAAGTATCGGAAACTTTTAATATTTCTTATACAATAAAAATATATAAATACGAATACCTTAAAAAATGTATCTGGACTTAAACCGCGTGTGAAAGAAAAATATGTACGAGTCATAAAAGTCAGTCGACCCAGTACTTTCTGAGCGACTGTTCGGTTGTACTCTCTTCCTACGGACAGGAGGAACCCGAAGGAGGCTAGACTGAAGGGCGGATTCTCCTTCGGGGAGGTAAAACCGGCCCTAAACCCGTATATACGGGTTCAATGGGCATATTTTTGGCCGAGCCCATGGGCTCGGAATGCCCACGTTAAAAAGGCCTTGTTCCACATGACACCCTCGAGGCGGAGTGACTGAATATCGTCATAAACGAACATATCTCAATAAGAGCGATTGTTTTGTTTTTTACGGTTTATCAACCTTTGGTGTGTATTATAAGCTGACACATATTTCGGATTGTAAAAATAATTGTGTTAACAAATTTGGGGGAGATAATGATTTTCCAGATAAAAGTCCTATAATGTAATCAACAGAGATGCATTTATACCTTTCCTAAGTGTATTTACTCGTAAATGAATGTAACGAACGCTACTGGAATTCGAACTCGGCTCTTTGATTTTGCATTCTGAGCCACTATCTTAACGTAATATGATACGAAGTGCTCAGAATTCTGATAAGTTAAAATACGAGAACTGACCTAGAATAGAACTGGTACCCAATAATAAACAAAAAAAAACATCAGACACACAAAACTCAGCATCATTATTTCAAAAGCGATCATCATACGGGTCGTAGAAGGACTAAAGATCGCTTCCTCACGTGAAGTCAAGGTGAAGTTTTTCTGTCTGACATTTTGGGATTGGATTATCTATATGTGCTTGTTTCACGTCTGTGAACGTGTATGTATATATACAAGAGAGTAATGCCAAGGCATAGACATCATTATTACCTACAGTTTTTTTACAATTTTATATCACTATTCTATATCGGCGTTTGAATATATATATATATATATATAGAGAGAGCTCTCTAAACTAATAATTGATTAAAATCACAATATAATGGAAATTATGCGTATCGACATATCTAATCCAATGAAACAATGATCTTGTCTATGCATCTATCAAGTAATCGATCTATCGATTATATCTTTTTCATTTCTCAGTATATCTGTGCCTTTACTTCGATCAGTTGATCATCCCTATTAATCTGTCATTCTATAGAACATTCTCTTCTGTTTAGGATACTTATATATTTTTTTCTCTTTTAAAAACAACTAGCTTTCTGGTCGTCTGAACTGACTTCTTGTTACAAAAGACTTTTGCCGGCAATATATAACTATTCCTAAGTGATACATAGATGACTATCAATTGGGTAGCCACTATATTTGTCAACCTTATATGGTGACATAAGATTCTATCATAATTTCTTGTCAGTTTTCTATCAGTTTTCCTTCCCAAACATGGTCATATTTCAGACATCTTTGACCATGTGAACTAAATATGTTTGACTCATCTAATTTATAACAACTCGCTATCTCTCTATCTCTGTCTGCCTGTCTCTCTCTCTATCTCTGTCTGCCTGTCTCTCTCTCTATCTCTGTCTGCCTGTCTCTCTCTCTATCCCTTTCTGCCTGTCTCTCTCTCTATCCCTTTCTGCCTGTCTCTCTCTCAATCCCTTTCTGTCTGTCTCTCTCAATCCCTTTCTGTCTGTCTCTCTCTCTCTCTCTCTCTCTCTCAATCCCTATCTGTCTGTCTGTCTGTCTCTCTCAATCCCTTTATGTCTCTCTCTCAATCCCTTTCTGTCTGTCTCTCTCAATCCCTTTCTGTCTCTCTCTCTCAATCCCTTTCTGTCTGTCTCTCTCAATCCCTTTCTGTCTGTCTCTCTCAATCCCTTTCTGTCTCTCTCTCTATCCCTTTCTGTCTCTCTCTCTATCCCTTTCTCTCTCTCTCTCTCTCTCTATCCCTTTCTCTCTGTCTCTCTCTCTCTATCCCTTTCTCTCTGTCTCTCTCTCTCTATCCCTTTCTCTCTGTCTCTCTCTCTCTATCCCTTTCTCTCTGTCTCTCTCTCTACTCCTTTCTGTCTGCCTGTCTCTCTCTTTCTCTCTCTCTCTCTCTATCCCTTTCTATCTGCCTGTCTCTCTCTTTCTCTCTCTCTCTCTCTTTCTCTCTATGTCTATTGTTTCTCTCTCTCTATTCTCTGTATGTCTGTGTTTCTCTCTCTCTATTCCTTTCTCTCTATCCCCTCTCTCTCTCTGTATGTCTGTGTTTCTCTCTCTCTTAGAAAATGTACGTTCTCCGACAGGAATCCAACCTGTATTCCTATCCTTCATTTGATCTGACATGCTATATCATTTAGCTACAGAGAAGCGTCTGGTTATCAAAGTCTTAATTACTGTTTATAAACACAATCTTCGACGATTTTTCTCGTTCGATCATGTCTGCTCAGTAAATGTATCTTCACGTAAACAATGACAACATATAACGCATATTTTATACGAAATTTCTCGAACATTCAGGCCGATAAATATATATATATATATATATATATATTTCTTTCATAGATTTTGGCTCTTCCCATTAGCAAACTCTTAATTTCTTCCGTACTCACATCTTAAACCTTATCCAATCTTATTGCGACTTGTTGCTTATTATTTTCTTCAGAGTCATCTCTCTCTCTCTCTAAATAGTAAACAGTATATCTGATAGTCATTGAGATAAAGATAAGATGAATACCTTCCATTTTTTTAAAATAATGTTACAGTTAAATATAGGATAGCACATCAAAATAAGTGTAGGCGATAAGCAAATAAAACACAAAAGAGCCTGCTGTAATTTCTTTTCTCCAACGCCTGGATATGTTTAAAGCCAACATATATAGCAGAAATTCAAGTCATCATTTGAACTAACTTCATCAAATCTAGACTGTCATGCCTGGCGACCAACACCTTCAGAAATGTCAAAATACTCATCATTTGTTTACACAAAAATAGTCGTTCCATTATTACACATGTAAGCTTTTTGAAGAGTTTAACAATCATGCATTTTTGGTAACCGATTGTACTATAAACAGTTTTTTTTCCTGGGTGGCTTAAAATTCATGCTAAAAAACTCAGTTCCTTTCATAAACAAAATTGGCTTATACGTGATTGTATACGTTATGCAACCGTTATTTTTTTTCAGATCATTTATTGAAAACGTCTTCAAGCGAATGAATCCTTTAAGTATTGAAAAAGACATTCCTTCGTCGTACCTTCATAGACTGGCGCTTCAAAATTCCAAAGATCTTTACCAGATCACAGAAATCTCTTTGGCAATTAACAAAGACCATATCACTTGAAAACTTCCAACAGCAGCAACAACAAAAACGGATAACACAGCGAAAAAAAAATAATGATATATTCATGACATTCAATATCCACCCTTACATTAAACGAATGATTTTGAAGTTTACTCTTCCTAAGACAAAAAAAGTGAGATAAATTTGCGAGAAATTAGGTTTCTCAAGTTCGTTAAATGCTATTTTAGTAAAAAGATTTTATAAATTTCAACAAAGTGTAACGCTAACCGTTCAGACAAGGAATTCTGAATGACAACCTTAGCCGCGGAAATTATAATTTTGGAATTTTGGATGCATAGAGAGAAGAGGTTAGTAATGACCATTTCTTTAATATCAAGTAAGAAATGAAACGATTATTTTCATTGCATAACTCGTTTCAAGACAAAAGACAAAATATAAAGTATGATAAAGAGATTCAGTTTCTGCGACAGGATCACAAAATCAAATTCTTTAAGGAATCGGTTTCAAGTGAAACGCTTAAACGGAAATTCTCCAATTAATTGCATTTTTTATCCTACAATCCTTACAATAAAAACAACAGTTTTTTAACCAAAAAAGTACATAGAAAAGTTCTAAAAAACAAAAATATATTGATCGAAGGACATTGATCTGGTCTACTGAACAGCTTTGACGGAAAACCGATATCGATCTTAAAAGAATCTTCTTCAAGAGACAGCGGTTTCGGAAAGATCTCAACCGATTCTTGATATGTCGATATTTTGTTCACAGCAATACTGTAAAGTTTTCATGATAAACTTAAAAATTATTTGAGCTTCCTTCAACCAAAATCAGTGATTTATTTTACTTATTTATTTATTTTTTTCAATTCTTCAATTTCACTTCAAACCATCAGCCTTTGCTGGATAATGATAAAAACTTTGTCGCAACGAATCTCTTCCGGATTTTTGTAATTTTGTCTTCATAATTAGTATTACACACACGTTTCTTTTTGAATTTTGTATTTCTGATGAATTGGATCGTGATTACGATTCCAGTGTAATAAATTATAACCATGGAATATTAATGTTTGAGCCTTTTATATTATATTCTTACTCTGTTCTTGAGTATCTACTTGGAAATGTGTGTATATATATATATATTGATATATATATATATATTGAAATCAATATATATATATATATATATATATATATATATATATATTGACCACTAATATTATCTATATATATATATATATATATATATATATATATATATATTGATACTAATATTATCTATATATATATATATATATATATATATATATATATATATATTGACCACTAATATTATCTATATATATATATATATATATATATATATATATTGACCATTAATATTATCTATATATATATATATATATATATATATATATATATATATATATATATATATATATTGACCACTAATATTATCAATATATATATATATATATATATATAAGACTACTAACATCAATCAATATATATATATTGACCACTATATTATCAATATATATATATATATATATATACTATATATATATATATATATCTCTATCCAGAGAGTATGCTGAAGGTAACATCAATCAGAGGGAAAATAATAGATTTTCTCTATCCAGAGAGAGTGAGGGAAAGAAATAGATATATAGATAGGAATGTGCATATGTTAGTTAAGTGTTAAATGGGAAAAGGATTTCTTCAGACTAAATATTTTTATTGATGAAATCTTGTATATGTAGACGACAGGAACGCAATACTATTGTTTATAATTCTACCTCTATAGAAACGTCGAATATGTTTATGCTGAGGTACACCTAACACAAGGCTCAAGAATGAGCGTAAAAAATATGATGTTCATGAGGCTATACGGGAAAGATAACGATTAACTTTAAACTTGAAGAGTTCAATATTTGTAGGGATTGGGAAAACATCCTGCCGGGATTTTGTTCCCCAAAGCAGTAGTTCGTGAGAAATGGCTGTCTGAAAGGAATTTTCTTCTTATTAATCGAATACGAAGAGAATTTCGATTATTCACACTTGTGTACGTGGCATTATGGAATCTCATTTGTGGAGGTCAAGGATGGTGGGATGAAGAGATATAGATTTTCACGAAAATAGTGACAGGGTAATGAGAGGCTCGCGATGTATCGTCTGTGAAAAAGAGGTTACAGTGTGGAAAATAATTCATCACCCCGAAGTCCGCGTTGACGCTTTTAAACTTTATAAAGACAAGCAACTCCAGCCCATATATGGCAGCAATAATATATTTCCGGTCTGATCTGGCTCCTGTAAAGTTAGAGTATATCGTTGGGCGTCAGATATTTACTGGGGCGGTGCAATGTACTTTAAAAATAGATCGTATATATGAACTCTACTCGATGTCTGGGGAGAACTTTATTCCCAACAGACGTTCAAGGCAAGGAACTTCCTTGAAAGAAGGGTCATCCATCATGATAGGTGAAAGTTCAAGTTCTGTTCGGTGGTGGTGTAACGTTAATGGTTTGGTTTTGACCCTGTTGAATGTTACAAGCCAGTTCTTTAAACTAGTACATCACTAGGCATAGGAGAGGTGAGCTCTTAAATTCGTGTATTCCAGAGTTTTGCAGGTTTACCTGAAAACTCTTGTAACATTCGCGTATGTACTTACTAATTACCGGAATAAGCTCTTAGGCAGATCATTAATATGGGTAGGGCCGAAGACAGAACACTATGGAATTCCGGCATTGATATTACAGGATTCCAATGACTGGCCATTAACAACGACCTTCGGGGACCTACCTGTCAGGAATATGTATGTGCATGCAGTCTTGTGTGTATATCTGTGTGAATGAGAGATATAAAGTTAGAGAGTACGTTGCTCGCCTCTTTGAGTTTTACTGCTAACATCAATGTTCAATCAAAATAACCAATTATATAACCAAAATGTTTTTTCTGCCATATATAAAACTAAACATCTCTTCATGGAACACAAGTCTCTATAAAACATAAGTGTCAATCGCAAAGCAATTAATAAAAATTACCTCATAAATTACTATTCTCACTATAACATCAAAATAAAATCCGGGATAATTACCGGATTCTACTTAAGAGCAATCAGAATGTGTAGCCCTCAATATTTACAGGGTGAGGAAAAATACATTGAAAATACGTTTAAGCTCATCGAATACTCTAATTATTTCATATTAAACACAAAACAAAAGGCTGGTAAAATATGTCGAATTTCAAGAGCGGATCATTCTAACAAACCCAACAAACCAAAATATATCATTCTACCTACTAAGTCTATTATAACTATAATTGAAAAGAATTTAGCTAAACATAACATAATATAACTCTTTATAGTCACTTTATGCCAAAAAATATTTATTTTGGTTTATATTTAGGGGAGATGGATGATCTTTGTAATTTTTTTTATATTTTCAAATATAATCCAACTGGTTTCCGGAATATTATAATATAATTCTATTTCTTTGAACATTTTCGAATAGCTCTTTCAGTTTATTTGCCTTGAAGTAATTATCTTCTGGAGTCAATATTCTAAAACAATAATAAGCTTAATTAATATAAGCTAAAACTTGAAGCAGTGGTTACATCTGTAACACATTGGAGAAACCACGAGGAATTGAAATAATTAATACAAAAGAGATATTTTACAAAACAACACACTCAATGCAGTGTCTATAATAATTCTGACCATAATGCCAATTTAAAAAATGATGCTTTGATTAAAGGAGAAAACGGTTTACTACGAGGAAAGTATAGAGAAAGTGCTTTGATCTTTGTAGGGCACATTTGACCAGTAGGGCAAACTTGCGTCCAAGTTTTTAAAAGGCCTTCTATTTCTAGAATGTGGGATATTTAATAACAAAAGTGATGGAAACATGAACAAAAATGAAAAGAAACTGAATGAAATCGACTAGATTATATGCCCAAAACATATATAAAAAAAAAAATTAAATTAGAAAATTCTCAGCGTCTCCATTCCTTTGTGAGAATGTGTTGTCACATGAAAGAAAAGTCTGATGAAGTCCTAAAGGACGAAACGCGTCACAAGAAACAAAAAGCAAAACAAAAAAAAAAGCATAATGAAACTGAATGAAGTCGGCTTGATTATGTGATGCACAGACACGTCTAAAAAATGAATTTAAAATTTTAGCGTTCCTACATCGTCAGCGTTTCCTGTTAGTGCATAATTATATCCGACGCTTGCGTTCTTATCTCCTCACTTCCCTCACATATTCAATTCCATGAGCATTACTTTAGTTCGATGAAGACCTTCGAGAGGACAGCACACTCGTTACATATATTTGCTTCCAATTTATCATTCATTTACCTAACATAAACCACAAAGAAAGTACAGGAGAAAATCTCCGTGATATCCACATGAATGATTTTTCAATTCTCCATTCTAAGCATGAGTGTGACAGCCTTCCCCACATGAGCTCCAAATGAATTGCATTTACCCATCACGATAACATTGAGTCGAGTCATAAAATTATTTCTTCGCATAATCCTATCTGACAAAAATGTCAAATGCATTGATATCAAGTTAAAATATGCCATTTTTATTAAGGAAAACTATTCCTTCCAAGAGAGCTTTATTCCACATAGCATATTGATGATTAAATAGATAAAATAATAGATCAAATGTTATCTTATTTTCTTTGCAAATTCTGCATTGATTGCTAATAAAGTTTCCTATCATATACATTTCACAATATGTAAGAAATTAGAAAATACCTGTGTTAGTGAATATCCATGACATAACTATTTTAAGCTCATTCTATAAAATATCTAAATAAAAAAAGTATAAATACTATATTATATAATCTGCTACTAATATCAATGGCAAAACATGAATGCATTAAGAGTGAATATTTATTCTTATACTCACTAATGCTATCATATTTAAACCAGTCTTCGTCTGATCACCGACATTAAGCAAGTCGAGCCTGATGATTACCTATATGGATGACGGCATGAGAATATCAGGTGGTACAGCTTGGGTGGTGTGCGAGTGGTGTAATGGATAACGCAACGAAAGGAAAATTCGGAAGGCTAAGTTCAAATTCCAGCTGTACTGGTTACATTTCACGTATGCGCAAATACCATTGGGAAAGGAAAGAATCCACATTTCCCCTACCTAGGGGTTAAATAGTAGCATTTGTATTTGAAAACCATTATTATTATTTCCCAAAAATTGTTAATACAATATTCATTCGGAAACAAAAATATTTTTACAATACAAAGACAAAGATAACTGTAAATACAATATTCACTCGCAAGAAAATCACTATTTACATTGTTCAGAATATTGTTCTAGAAAGTAATATTTTACGGTAAGAAATACCAGCAATACATTTTCGCAGTAAAAAAAAAATGACCAGCAATACATTTTTGTAAACAAAAATAAAATATTACCAGGAATACATTTTTTGCAAATGAAACTATTAATGCTCCCAAGAAAATTAAAATTCGGCATTAAATGACCCATAAAGTGTTGACCTGCCGTTAAACAAACAAAACAAAACTAATCAAATATTAATAGCAATATTGGAATAATATGTGAGGGATTATGAATAAAAGTAGGAAGCTTTACAATGCGCTCGTCTTTCAAATGGAAAAGGGCTTGAAAATCAGCGTATTATTTGACTTTCATTCTCGAATTCCGCCAGATATTAAACTACACAGACGCGCACATTACATATACTATGCTTTGACGTTGCAAATACTAAATAGGGAGTCAAACGAAAAATTAAGAAATAGGGAGATTTCTTTGGAAACAAAGAAAAGAGTGGTACTTTTGCTATATAATATCAGTCTTCGGACATGACAGTGAATGTTGAACAATTTCCTCACAGATGAAGAAAAGATGCTTTGAATACCAAGGAAATAAGGAAAATTTAAGGACAAATTGAAACAAGAGGAATGAAAAAGTTGAAATGTTTTCTTTTTTTTTTTTGATTTTGTCACTCACAGGTCAAAATAAAGCTAAAGGGATGAACGAGTAATGTATCTAACGGGATTTTATCAATGAACTAGATGGATAGTAAATCGACAAACAAACCAAAAAGAAAATGAAGATGGGGAGAGACATGATCACCCACGTCCTTAAAAGAACAATCATAATATTCAACTTCTTGCTGCACATGTATTAGGTGTGTATGTGTGAATGTTTACAAGGTCTTTTATTGAAATAAAATTAGTTTGTAGTTTTCAAACGTGGAGGTTTGGGAGCATTTAAACATTCATATATGTAATCTATATCTTTAAAATAATTATTTTTAAGTCCTTAATCCACTGTGTGAGTATGTACATACAAAGATGTACTTATATATATGCAGAAATATATGTTTTTATATATAATTATATATATATATATATATATATATATATATATATATATATAGTATGAATTAAAAAAAAAAGATAAAATCTATATAATGATTTGCAGATACACACACACACATATATATATATAGTATGAATTACACACAGATACACACACACACACACATATATATATATATATATATAGTATGAATTATATACACACAGACACATATATATATATATATATATATATATATATAGTGTGAATTAAAAAAAAGATAAAATCTATATAATGATTTGCAGACACACAGAGATACACACACACACACACACACACACACACATATATATATATACATATATATATATATATATATATATATATATATATAGTAATGGCGATTCAGCCACATCAAGTAATCAATAAGTAGGTCGTATAAAAACATGTAAATGCATCAATATTTTCCTTGTTGAAACCGGCTTTGTGTGCGCGAATATCGGCTGCCGGTGAGTCAATTTAATATAAAATAACAAATACTTAAAAATAAATTTGCCTTATATTTATTGTCGCTTCCACGCCAACGGTAAAAATTATTGCTTGATCGAATATTTTTTCATTCGCTAGTTGGAAGAGAGACAAAATCTGTGGAAATTTTTAAAAGATTGCTCATATATTAAGTGGGGTATGTGTGATTTTAAAAGAATGTGTATTCCCCAAAGTTTTGATTTGAAAATCAAATAAATTTTAATTTCCTTTTTGCAAAGTGCGTTATATCTACCAATTTTTTTTTAAATATTACGGTTGCTGAAACTTTAGAGAATTTTTTTTAAAAGATCGAAAATAAGTAAGATGAAAAAGAATATTAAATAGATAAACAAAAAAAGACTAAAGAAATATTGAAAGAAAAAAAAAAAACGACCCCTAGCAAAATAATGAAAGATACAAAAATACGTAACTGGCAGACATCATTTAATTGAATAACCTCTGCTAGTTATTATAACATCAAAATAAAATGAAATAACAACAAATTGAATGAACATTTCCTTACTTGTAAAATTAGGCTTAGCTGACTGATATACGTTTGACGTCATGGATAAAGAAGTAGTGTAGTTGTGGCGGTGCAGCTGTAGCAGTAATTGGATTTGGGAACACCATTTTTGTCCGGTAAAATGTTGCACTAAATAAATTCGACATAGTCTCGTCTGCAAAAGGTTGATATTGACCGTGCACAAAGGTTCTCCAGATGAAAAGCAAATAGTTCGAAAGATCGCAAATATCACTACTCGTGTTCGCCAGTTCTGCTACACTATTCGACTGGCTCAAAAACGCCGTCAATATGCCTGTCTGAACGCACATGTACAAACCCTTTAAGTGAAAACTCCAGGTTATTCTCTCTAACATTACCATTTGAAGAAAAAAAAATTGGCTTAAGTTTCTTAATGAAGACATGCGTACTTCTCTCTATGCAAATGGCGTCGGCGAGTTGATATTTCCTGCATAGAAAGATAGAGCTATCTATTTTCCAAAAGGCAACTACTTTAGTGTTTTTTCTTGGGAAGAGTAGTTAATGCTAGGAAGATATCGGCGACTCTTGAAAGTTACACGCGCTCAGATGCGATCTTAGAACAGAACAATTGACAATTCAGTTAAACATGTAACAAAGGGGAATATCGGAATCAAATCGTAATTCACCGCTTGTGCCGTTTAGCCTCTCAATCAACCCATTGTTCAGCGGACAAAACATTCTATAGATTTTAGCACAACACTTCTTTGATTATCCTTTACATTATTCGGACTATTGTCCTCATCTTTGTCGCCATATTTATTACAACGTTTCGGCTGTTGTACGCTCTGTCCTTCTTCAGGTGGGTGTAATGTCGAACTGAACCCTTTATTTCTCTCACTGGGGAAGACTGTTCCAATTCCACGTGACATGTTTAGTGGGTGTCAGTTATCTCCTGTTAAATCCACTCTCCAAGTTCTCCACTGCCTTAACCGGGTATTGAACTCGCACTCTTTGGGTCCTGTCACTGGATCTAACCAACGCTTTTATCCACTGTGCCATGTGTCCTTGAGGACATCTGTGTCGGAATAATGTAAATAGTGTGCATAATACTTCATCTCAGGAATATAGACAGATACTGACAGGCCGAAACTTTGTGATCATTATGGCAACAAAGATGAGGACAACAGTCCGAATAATGTAAATAGTGTACATAATACCTCATCTCAGGAATATGGACAGATATTTTCGGAAAATTGAAAATTCCGGAAAAGTGAATACATAAGTTATCGAAAAAGAATGAAGAAACGGTCATTTTTCTGAAAGTAACTTAACATTTATTCTTCAAATAATATTTTCGAAACGCATCCAGTTTTTTTTTTATTATGAAAAAAAAATGCGTCAATATTTGTTTCCAATAACTTCCGAAAATGGATTAAAATAGATGTATTTGTAAGGTTAGCTTCTACTTGAAAGCGAAATATTTGTCAAACATAATCATTCCATCGCTATTTGAAATTGGCCATTGAGGCAATATCATTATCTTTTTCATCCTTCTCAAGAGGTTATCCGTTCAAAAATAACCTGGTCTTTGTGATCATTCAAATGTATGGTCTTGGTTTGAAACAACGAGGAAATTAGATTTAATTGAACTGATTTTATCAACGTTTTTATCAAAAGTTGAGTATGGTTTTCTAAATTCTACAAATCCTTATCTGAAATGACATATTAGAATGGATTTTGTTCAGATAATTGAAAAATGTTCGAATGATTTCAATTTTACTTCTTCATTTCGGATAATCGAATTTCAAAAAACTCTAGGTTTGGTGAATCATGTAAGTACGGTAATGGTCAGTCAAAGAGAATATCATTATTGATACTGGTGTACTGAGTCCCACCTGGAACAAAATATATATATAACTCTTGGACTGTGGAAGACTAGCTCCATAATACCCTAGTCGAAAACGTGTTTGCGGATCTTTCCAAAAGACCGTCGAGTTCGTGTGTGAAGGAGTTGCAGTATCGGGCAATGACTCTGTAAATGCGTGTAACGTGTTCTGAATGAGATTTCAACCACGTGTCAATGCTGTCTGTCTTGACAGGTGTGTCATGTCCAAATTTTTACTTCAGATTCTTTGACCCCCCTTTCTGCTTGCCATATTTCCAACCGGTGATGCTACATTCCAAAAACTGAACTGCTGAGTTCTAGATACACTTGCATTCATCAGATTTAATCCCTGTTGAGCTTAGGTGGGACATATTGCCTACTTAACAAAAATCCTCTGCATCCACACCTAACAACACGGTACAGATGTCTCTGATAGATAGATAGATAGATAGATAGAATTATGCAACGATTCCAGCCTTTTCTAGGCTCTATACCGCCATTATGCAAGCTAAGGAAATAGACGCACGTTATTAGGTAGGTGTTTAATTCTTTAGAATATCATTTATTACAGAAAGCTTTAATATATGCAAAGATAGAAATTAGGGATAAGTAAACTGACTTGGTGGAATAAAATCAAGCCAGCGAGAGACAATCGGAAATACAATTGTAGAGAGAGAGGAAGTTTTTCTCTCGGAAAGAAAGCAAGACAAAGAATGAATTTTTAAATTATACAAAGAACACAAGCTGAGTTAGAATTAACATTAAACCAGACCGATAGGTAGATCCGAAAGTGATATAAGGAAAAGAAACTACATGAGTTGAAGCTATTCAGCTGAAAAGAAAATAACAATTAAAAAGTATAAAACCAGAGAAGAATCTGGAGAAGCATTCACTAGAAATAGAAAGAAATGAAGACAATGACGGACAATAAAATACAATTACGAAACGAATGAAACCAAGAATAAATTGAAGTGAAATCTGTCTAGAAAGAATCGAAATAAATAAATATGGAAAAATGTAAAATAATAAAACGGAAAAAAAAAAAATCTACAATACTCAGTAACACCGAAAAGTAATATTATTTGATTCTATTTCATTTCTTGTCTTTCTATGTTTTTCTCGTTTTCATAAATTGATTACATCCCAACACCAACGGTATCTTCGAAGATACTGAAATTTATCACGTGCATACAAATTTTATATATTTTTAAATCATGTTCTTGTTCAGCTTTAAGATTAAGTGTGATTTATAGATAACTGAAATTTGTTTTTTTAGTTTCAGATTTTATATATAAATCTTCAACAATAGTGCATAACTATTTGAAATAAAATTTTAGATCTGTTTAAGGTCTGCTTACTGAAATTAGATAACTTGATCGTGTTTTTGTTTTTATGATGAGAGATAATTACTAATATCCGATGCGCGGTAAGCGTAAGTAATGTTATCGGTGCGGAGAATGGAATTAGAGAGCCGGATTCAAGTTCAAGGCCAAGTCTGTTTGTTTCACTTTACACTATTTCTCATGTGAACAGCATGAATCGATTTCTTCTCCACTTCACTATGGGTTAAATAGCAGAGTAGACTGGGCTCTCGAACTTTGAGTGGGAATCAGTCGATGAGAATGACGTCACTGAATTGAAAAACCGTGAAGAATGCAACGAAGAACCATACTATCAAGAAGTCATGACAAATAACAGATAATAAAGAAAGGGATTATGTTCGGAATCATGATTGTTTACGTCCTGAAGGAATATGGAGTTTAATTTTAACTTTTTTATATGGAATGTCCTTTCTGGAAGTTGAAGATCATGACACTCTACAATCCCCTTTTTCTTGATTATCTATGGCTTGCTATACTTTCTTTGGAAAGATAATCGAGCACATTCATGGTTTGGAATCCAGAGTTTTCCTTCTCTTAGAGATCCCATTCTACTTTGCTATTTAACCCATAGATGGAGACGAGGAGAAATGCACATTCATAACTTTCCACATTATCTTTCCCAAGAAGCCACGACAATTCATGGGTAATAAAGAAAATGACTCAATGGAGGACCATTTTCGAATGCTTCTTGACGGAGCATGGCATTTAATTTGAATGTTTTACATCATGACCATTCAGGGCGTGGTCGATCATGACTCTCCACAAATATTTCTTTATTATATATGAGTTGCCATACATTTTTGGAAAGATAGCGGAGTGGTTTCCCGATGTCTTCTCAACAGATTGGAATTTCAATTTTCCCACTTAGATTAGTTTCTATACAAGGAGAGCTCAAGATACCCGGCTATTTAATTTGGTGGTGTTGTTAGAGGTGATGATGGTGGTGGTAATGATGATGATGGTGGGTGTTGTAATGATGATGGTGGTGCTGATGATGATGGTGGTTGTGATGATGGTGGCGGCGGCGGTGGTGGTGACGATGATGACATTACTGTCTGTAGATAACCAACCCTTTCTTTGGGTAAAGCATACGCTTCAATTTAAACGATCGGCCGTAAGCTTATGCTGTAGGAAGTTTTAGCTCAAATTGAGATTCATTTTTTTTTCCAAATTTCCTTTTGCATAATATCATTATTATTAGTTGTTTATTTAATTGCTCCGTTAAAAAGTGTTTTAGTGTGATCTCCCTTATCCAAATCTGAAACATATGGCATGAAATGCTTTCTTCTAGAAAGCTCATCAGTTGATTAAATTACTAAGATAAACACCGGGGTTAACTAGAAACTTTCAGGCGTCACTACTTTGCCAACGTCTGTCCAACTAATGGCCATATATGGTCAGAAAAACAACATATCATCCTATTTATTATTCCTGGCAATCAATACAAAAACTAAGAATTTCATTTGTCGTTTCACGTATTTATTTATGATGATACAAAAACAAACTTTTACCGAATTTTTCATGAAACAATTTACAGCTGCAACTCACATCTTTTTCTTACTTTCCTTTCTACATTGGCAGTTAGCCAGCTTAAATTCTAAAATACTTTTCTGATCTAAAAATATTTTTCCTGCGGTTTCATAACGAGGCATTTTGTATATTAAAATATTATTAATTTTATCTATTTATTCATATTTACCTTCAGGTTTTATTATATATTTTAATTACTGTCTCGATTTCTAGGATGAGGCATTATCATTATTTACATTATTTATATTCGGACTATTGTGCTAAACTTTGTTGTTGTCAACACAACGTTTCGGCCGTTGCGCCATTGTGCTTTTCTCAGGTGTATATGGATTTGGGTAACCTACAGGGAATTCTGAACTGAAAAATGTATTAATCTACGGGGGGAGACTGTTCCACTGCCCATGTCTACCGTAGATTAAATAAAGGGTTCAGTTCAGAATTCCCTGATCAATATATAGGTGAGAAAGGTCGGAGAACACAACGGCCGAAACGTTGGGATAAAAAAAAACAATTTTGTGAAAAATTTTGTGATTTATGATATAACAATTTTGGGTGGACCTTAGATACTTACACAAGTATGTGCCCCTTCTCCAACCCTGTTTCCCTGAACTGGTCCAGTTCACACTCCTCCACGGTCTTTTGAATAGGAGTAGAGTTTTTTTCCTTTTTTCCTGTTTAAGATTGGGTTTTCGATTCCTTCACCGAAAATATTTTCATTCTCTTTCACTCCCGTTAAACCCTTGCATCCTTTATCATATCAATTACAGCAAAAATTACCCAAGCATCAATTTAACAATTTTTCTTCAAAAAAAATATTTATAATTGATCACTATTACTGCCAATATCTTCAGGACATAGGCGATCATGGTTCTCCACACATTCCCTTTTCTTTATTTTTTGTCCATTGCCATTATTTCTTAGATAAGAATTCAGAATAATCCTTCACTTAGTCGCGCTATGCAGTGTTTATAAAAAAATTTTAAAAAATGTTCGGAGAGAATGATTCGATCCTGTGAACGTGAGCTTGGCGGATATTAGGTGTAAAGGTCTGAACTGGGGGAACTAATGTAGGTCATGTAACCATTTGGCATAGAAATAACGATTTAACAGCGTTAGGCTTGAGACATGTCTTCTTACGGTAATGGGCTATAGAGTTGAAAATAGCTAAACGCTCACAAGACCACATATGTTGTTGAGCTTTATCAAGGTTGGGAAATGAGGATTGAATAGCTCCAACCTCAAAATGGCAGCAATACTGATTCGATTCTTGCAAAATAGATTGACTGATTTGGTTTTTACCAAACTTTTCCTTGTTATTTAAATAATTATCAAACTTTGCCTTGTTAATTAAATACTTTTTTTGAGATAATAATGCTTTACTGATACAAGTCCTAATATTTATCCATAGCTGGGGGGATTCATATATTTCCCAATATTTGCATGTATTTCCGATTGCCAGCCGCTATCCATTATACCACCCGCACATCCAAAGTTACAACACTTGGTATTACCAAGTGTCTTCTCGTCTAAGTACTGACCAGGTTCGATGTTGCTTAACTTTGGTGATCGTATGAGAACCGTTTCTTGCAAAGTGGAAGAAGTTAAGTAGTTTCTAGAACGGTAAAATACACCGACTATTTTCCGAACATGTTTAGCGTTAGAAGGTAATTGCGATATGCGCTTGAGATAGGACTTCCTTTTGGGTCCTAATAGACATTAAACTCAAGGAATTTCATTGACAATAATGAAAGGTTAATAACTTCGATTTTGGAGATATACCTGGTAAAGAACAGGTAACGTTTAATATAGCAGCAACATTTGATGTCATTATCACTAATATTTCTAGAGGCCTAAGCTTAATAAACAAGACGAGCTTACATTCATTAACTTTGAAACAGTAATTACATAGTTTTCAAACATATTTTCTCCACTGTATACTAGAGTAAATTCTTGATATCTAATTAATACAATTGCACAATTATTATTACTTTATTTACTCCTCTATGTGGGTTACCACCCAGGGCTTGAAAACATTCTGATCTTATATATAATCCGTATCTGGGGGTGAACAAATTATTGATTATTGATTCGTTTTCTACGGGTTATCAATATTTTGCAGTTGATTTAAATCCAGACACATTTTTATATTGCAATTTTTTTTTTTGTGGAGGTACTGATACATGTTTTACTAATTAACCGATAGCTGTCAGGAGAAGAGGTTGATTCATGCTGTTCCAAAGGGTGGCGGCCCAAAATGAGAAAACGGTGTGCCGTGTTCCCAGGGGTATTTGCACTAAGTGAATATAACGAACCCAACTGGAATTTGAACTCAGCTCTCCGATTAACAATTCCGAGCCATTATCCACTATATCACCCACACATCCAAGCTTACAGCACCAAGCGGTCATCTATGTATGGATCAAGCTCGACATTGTTTAACTTCGGTGATTGTCATAATTGTTTCAACTTATTGAATACCAATAACTTTTTTTCACCTAATATATCTCCTTTTATTTGCTATGTCTTTTTGGTACGTGGGTGATCACGGCTCTTCACAACTTCCTGTAACTTGTAGTTCTAAGAAAATTTTAAATTTTTACCACTACTCTGTCCATCATTCATTTATTAACAAAAACTCTTTAGTTGACTTTCCATCTGCCTCTAATTCCTTGAGTAGATATTGTTTTAAAATTTCCAAGCCGCCTTTCCTCATAATGTTTCTTAAAACTTTCAACGGTCTCTTTCTGATTTAAGTACTAATGTCCTTTTTTTTTGTAATTTTTCCTTAAAACTTCTTCGCTGCTCACAGTCCATCATATTTTTAACATCCTTGTGTTGAACTATATCTAAACACCTCCTTTGGGATCAGTTTTGGTTATGACTATGAACTACATACGGCATGAACGCCCCTGATCGGAAGATTAGAGGTTTTAAGGAGCCTTGAACTGCCTCTTGTTGTTCCCATGTTCACCGAGACCCGGAGTGGTAGCACCTGTTATGGTTCCCGCTATGGGTAAATAGTGAAAACAAAACACTATGAAAACAAAAATCCAATTTATTAGATTGACCAACAATACATTTTATCTCTTGAAAGCATACAATTACGTTTAGGCATACATTTAGATGAAGCCATAAAATTGTGTTCAAAATATTTACATTTTAGCATTAAATAGCCCATAGAGTTGTTGATATGCCACTAAAAACTCAACCAAAATCGACTTCCTTTATAAAATGGTGTATATTCATTACTAGCAGCATGGCCCAGCCTTGCCCGTGTTTGATTCAAAAATCGTACGACTCATACAGCAATCTCTATCACTTGACTTAAAATATCTTTGCCCTTCCTTGCCTTTAAAGGAGTGCCCTTTGCCGTGCTGATGTTGCTACATGCCTTACTTCTTGCCTATCTCACACTGCGAATTTTTTCTAAGCTCTATACTAAACATTAAATCTGTTACGAAAAACGAACTAAACAAAATGAACACAAAACGATCAGCTTTAAAAAAGGACTCGTAACTGGAAAAACCGAATGAAAAAAGAATGTTAACAACAAATACTTTTTCACACCTAACCCAGTTCTGCGCATTCAGAATCAACGTTAAGTTTAAGCAAGCGAATGAGACAATCGGAGTAAAGTGCCATGCAGAATTAAATTTTTCCCACTTGTGACGAATGCTAGTTAACATTCGTGTCCGTCAACTGTTGGCTCTCACGCTGGCCAATATAATCTTCCTGCCTATTCGTGGCAACCAGCTATAGGCTCTCACTCTGGCCAGTAGAAAATGGCCGCAAACTACATGAAAACTGCCGTAGAAGCATCAAAAAATCGATTATTTCCACTATCGATGGGAGTTGGGAAATGCAAAGTCGGTTTTGGCCTTGCCGCTAACTTGGAGCATGTGCATGTAAATCTTGGTGCAAATCCGTCTAAAATTGCGGCCGTGCATTCGTTACACACACACACACACACACACACACACACACATATCCTGCCTTTTATAGACAGATAAAGTCCGAATAATTTTTAGGTACAGATGTCTTACTCAACATTCGAGGATAGTTGAACTGGATTGATTACTGTGAACAAATATTTTGGTAAGAATGTGAAGTGTATTCTTGCATTTTCATTTTAAATTGACGTTATGTTATTTGGAATCCGGGTTTGTATAATTCATTTTGCATCATGGATATAATCATGAGACTTTCTTTTGAAACAAACTTCAATCTTACTTTGGAAAGACGTTCAGACTATCGTAGCATTTTTTTTTTTTTTTTTTTTTTCATTCTCACTTTTTCTTTGCTTTATAAACTGTGTAGAGATGCGTTGCTCAGCAAATACTGGCAACCGTACATGCTGCTTCATGGTTGTATCTCTGGTCTGAAAAGAAAAGAGATTTTGACTAAACTTGGTAGAACGTTTATTGATTAAACATCTCGGCATTATTAGATTCTGATATTTTTCTTCAAAATATCTTTGACGTATAGACCCTTTACTCGTAGCGGAGAGATTAGATTTGCGTTTGTTCACGATAATGAATGATGAGCAGTTGGACTGCTGTAGGAAGATTTCATCTAATCGAACAATATTTTTTACTTCTGTATTTTTATTTTGTGTGTATGTGTGTGTGTTTCTTTCTTATGGAAACTTTCGGAGCCAGTTTTGGTAGTTAACGAAGTTTCGTATGTTCCGATAGTTTCAAAAGTCGACATTTCAGCCAAGATACAAGACAAAAATATCTGTTTTTTTTTTATTTATTTATTGATTTATTTTTGAAAGCATACGGGATCTCCTTTTGAAAGAATGATTTTATTTTAATCACTTCACCCCAAGAAAGGCAATAAAATCATTATATTCCAGAATAAGCTAAAATTACTATATCTATATTTTTGATGTCGAAGGGGACTTTATGGTATAATACCGTGGGATTACTTTGGCTACCAGAGGACTTATTTTAACGTCCACTTGGTGGCGTTGTATAAAGCAGTATAAAAAGAAAATCCTCAAATAGTCTTTGTCTTTCTTTCTTCGAATATGTAGCAGTAACAAGACATTTCTTCTTTTCCAAGCATCCAAGCGAACTGCATGTCCCATAGAACACACTACACTATCTCCCGTTAAAATATCCCATGCGGCAACATAGTCCCCAAAAGGTCCTCCTTAGTTTTCGAATTCAGAGTTGTACTAAACCGGTTGACACCCAAGGCTATAGAAGCGATACAAATATTTAAGTAAAAGCTCTGTTTATAAAAAAAGAGTATTAAATAACATTTACCGGCCTGAAACAGAGCATTTACTTAAATATTTGTATCTATAAAAAGAATGTATAAACATAAAAATGTCTTAAAATAATTGTCGGACTTTGTCCATTTCATAATGTGTGACGTCATAGATTCACACCTTTCACAAGGTTTTTTTTCTTCACCTAAGGGAAAGTAAAGAACTGGAATTCGAACACGGCACTACGATTCCTCATTCTCTATCTATTGATCCACCCGTGCCTATAGTTCTCTCTATTCGCTTCTTCCAAAAAGTGTGTTATCACTTTAAACGTTATTTTTAGTGGATACTCTTATTAGAGTAGACGTTCTGTTAACAGTATATTTATTTTGGTCTAGTGATCTGAATATTCTAGAAATCTTATTAAATTAAAATATGCACCTTACGGTAGGATTCGAACCTGCGTCCTCCTTTGCAGGATAAATCTTCGTTAGATCCACCGTGCTTTTAACCGACTCAGCTACGTTTTTATGTTTCGGATACGAAGTCTGGCACGAGAAATATTGTGCTTAAAAGGCTGTTGTTAGTCACTCATTTCGTGGTTGAATCGGTTAAAAGCTCCTCAGGACCAATGATGGTTGCTCATGCAAAAAGGGGCGCAGGTTCGAATACTGCCGAAGGAGCGCATCTACTTTTTTTCTTTAATAAGGTTTCTCAAATATTCAGTCTGGTAGAGGAAAATAAATATCCTGCTTAAAAAAAGGTCTAATATAAAATAACGTATCCACTAAAAATAACATTTAAAATATGTAGCCGTTATGTAACGGCGACTTCCAGTACAAAATGGCCATCTAATTCCATTGGACGTTTGATCGAATCTTTTTCCACGGCTTAGAACGCAGGTTATTTAAAGCCAGAAATTGTTTTTAGATTATACGAATTTTTGTTGGAGTGGGGATAATGGTTTAGTGATAAAAGTTTTATTAATTAACTGATAGCTGGGGAAAGTAGAAGTGGATTCCTACCTTTCCCGGGGGAGGGGATGGGTTAGTAAATATAATGAACAAAACGGTAATTGGAAGTCGGCTTCTTGAGTAACAATTGCGAGCCATTATCCACTACACCACCCAAACACCCAAGCTTACATCACCTGGTATTCCCAAGCGGTCACCCATCTAGGTTATGACAGGTCTCGACGTTGCTTAACTTCAGTTGATCAAGATTGTCAAAGAAATATATTATCCATTCTTTAATCAGTAATTAGGTTTGAATTTTTGAAGCATAGATTTCATTTTCCTTTTCTGAGGTATGTTACACGTCGCCCTGTATATCAATATATATAAACTCCATGCATGTGTTGAATAGATTTTATTTCGGAGATTTTTAATATTTTCAACTGAATACCGTTAAACTTTTTACACGTACCTACAACGAAAGTACACCCCGTTATATGCCGCATTTAATTTCTGTATTATTGCTGTGAATAAATAATTACTTTCATTTTAATTCCTACGATCCAGTCCGTCTCTTTTTGTTCATCCACGGTCAAATACATCTCACTATGGCTGGCCAATGAGTTGGTGAAAGCGAGAAAATGGCGTCTGGTTCTGTGTTTGCTAAATACCTAACAAAGTTGAAAGCACCTACATTTGCACACACCAGGATATATTTACAGCTAGTCGTAACACCTGACAGTCTCTCTCTCTCTCTCTCTCTCTCTGTGCCAATTTCAAAACAGTCGATATTTGAAAAACCTAGAATACAAAAAAAGACTTTGATATTTACAAAAGATCATAAGAATCTACCTAAATAACTTGTGGCTCTACAGGGGCTTTATAAAAAATCGATTGCTACAAAACCACATATATTCCTCCATTCATTCGTCTCTTCAGTCTGTTTACATCTATCGATCTATCTACCTATCATCCGATCGATCAATCAATACGTTTAACTCCGTTCTCAGAAGTGTTCACTGCAATCTATCTATTAAACGGATTGGCTCTGTACAAGCTATACAAATTTGACTGAAGTTTTGACTATGAATGGATATTTAGAAACTTAGAATGTCATCTACAGACTATTCTTGAGGGGGTCAGTATAATCCTTCTTGTTAAATACCTAATATATATTAATTTCAGTCTCCGTGCTTCTACTACTCTCTCTATCTATCTTTTCACTCACTTTGGTAGTGGGATCTCTTGAGTTAACTTTACCTTTCAATGTCGCTATAACTTTATAAATTGGATTGTCCTGAAATGTAATAGTCACTGGAATGACGTATTAAATCTTTTCATGATCGGCATCCACATGTTTATTGGCGCATGCGTATAATAAGCACATCTCTGCCGCTTATACTCATATTAATATGACTGTACGAAAAAATGCGCCATTTACATTTTTTCAGAATGAATATATGAAAAGAAATCATTACACATATATATATATATATATATATATATAAGTAGTTTTGTATTAAAATTTCTGAATCCATTCAATTCCGACAATTGATGTATATATAAAAGAAAAAGATTTAATAGTGGATCTTTACTATGGATAAAAAATATCTGAAATATATACGCAGAGTCCGACAGGTAATTGAGAGTAAATTATAATAAAAAAAATATATATATATATATATAAAGAAAAAGGTTTATTCAGTAAACCTCTCTCATTTTCAAGGGCAGCTTGGCTTTAGCCTCAGAAGGGACTGTGCAACCAAATCTGATGTGTCTCGTTCATATCGGCCGCTATCGTCGATGGCGGCTTTCAACGAATACTTAGTATTGTAAGGCTACTTGGTCTCCATCTCAAAATAGCTTAGCTACTGTCTGAGAAGTGTCTGCGTACACAGATCTGATGCCTTTCGTTTATATGGGCAATCATATGGTCGATGGTGGCTTTTAATGATT